>ONZH01000571.1:0-18570 GCA_900303285.1 Rhinella marina | reverse complement strand
GTACAGGCGGCTCTTACATTCAGTACAGGGAATCTGTGGCAGCAGTACAGGGGCTCTTACATCAGTACAGGGGATCTGTGGCGGCAGTACAGGCGGCAGTATTACACTCAGTACGGGATCTGTGGCAGCAGTACAGGCGGCTCTTACATTCAGTACAGGGGATCTGTGGCAGCAGTACAGGGCGGGGCTTACATTCAGTACAGGGGATCTGTGGGGCAGTACAGGGTGGCAGTACAGGGGAGCTCAGTACAGGGGATCTGTGCGGCAGTACAGGCGGCTCTTACACAGTACAGGGGATGTACAGGCGGCTCTTCTAGTCAGTACAGGGGATCTGTGGCAGCAGTACAGGCGGCTCTCTTACATTCAGTACAGGGATCTGTGGCAGCAGTACAGGCGGCTCTTACATTCAGTACGGGGATCTGTGGCGGCAGTACAGGCGGCTCTTACATTCAGTACAGGGGATCTGGCGCAGTACAGGCGGTCTTCTTACAGTACAGGGCGGGCAAGCATCGTGGATCTGGCAGCAGTACAGGCGGCTCTTACATTCAGTACAGGGGATCTGTGGCAGCAGTACAGGCCGCTCTTACATTCAGTACGGGGATCTGTGGCAGCAGTACGGCTCTTACTTCAGCAGGGAAACTCAGTACATCGCGGCAGTACAGGCGGCAAGTGGTACAGGCGGGCACAGTACAGGCGGCTCTCTTACACTCAGCACAGGGGAGCTGTGGCGGCGCAGTACAGGCGGCTCTTACACTCAGCACAGGGGAGCTGTGGCGGCAGTACAGGCGGCTCTTACACTCAGTACAGGGGAGCTGTGGCGGCAGTACAGGCGGCTCTTACGGCTCAGTACAGGGAGCTGTGGCGGAGTACAGGCGGCTCAGTACAGGGGAGGTGGGGCAGTACAGGCGGGCTCTTACACTCAGCACAGGGGAGCTGTGGCGGCAGTACAGGCGGCTCTTACACTCAGCACAGGGAGCTGTGGCGGCAGTACAGGCGGCTCTTACACTCAGCACAGGGAGCTGTGGCGGCAGTACAGGCGGCTCTTACACTCAGCACAGCACAGGGGAGCTGTGGCGGCAGTACAGGCGGCTCTTACACTCAGCACAGGGGATCTGTGGCGGCAGGCGGTACAGGCGGCTCTTACACTCAGTACAGGGGAGCTGTGGCGGCAGTACAGGCGGCTCTTACACTCAGCTACAGGGGATCTGTGGCGGCAGTACAGGCGGCTCTTACACAGTACAGGGAGCACAGTACAGGGGATCTGTGGGCAGTACAGGCGGCTCTTACACTCAGCACAGGGGACTGTGGCAGCAGTACAGGCGGCTCTTACACTCAGTACAGGGGAGCTGTGGCGGCAGGGCGGTACGGGATCTGTGGCGGCAGTACAGGCGGCTCTTACACTCAGTACAGGGGAGCTGTGGCGGCAGTACAGGCGGCTCTTACACTCAGCACAGGGGATCTGTGGCGGCGCAGTACAGGCGGCTCTTACACTCAGTACAGGGGAGCTGTGGCGGCAGTACAGGCGGCTCTTACACAGGGGGAGCTGTGGCGGCAGTACAGGCGGCTCTTACACTCAGCACAGGGGAGCTGTGGCGGCAGTACAGGCGGCTCTTACACTACAGCACAGGGGACGGGGCTGTGGCGGCAGTACAGGCGGCTCTTACACTCAGCACAGGGGAGCTGTGGCGGCAGTACAGGCGGCTCTTACACTCAGCACAGGGGAGCTGTGGCGGCAGTACAGGCGGCTCTTACACTCAGCACAGGGAGCTGTGGCGGCAGTACACTGGGCCGGCTCTTACACTCAGCACAGGGGAGCTGTGGCGGCAGTACAGGCGGCTCTTACACTCAGCACAGGGGAGCTGTGGCGGCAGTACAGGCGGCTCTTACACTCAGCACAGGGGAGCTGTGGCGGCAGTACAGGCGGCTCTTACACTCAGCACAGGGGAGCTGTGGCGGCAGTACAGGCGGCTCTTACACTCAGCACAGGGGAGCGTGGCGGCAGTACAGGCGGCTCTTTACACTCAGCACAGGGGAGCTGTGGCGGCAGTACAGGCGGCTCTTACACTCAGCACAGGGGAGCTGTGGCGGCAGTACAGGCGCTCTTACACTTCAGCACAGGGGAGCTGTGGCCGGCAGTACAGGCGGCTCTTACACTCAGCACAGGGGAGCTGTGGCGGCAGTACAGGCGGCCCTTACACTCAGCACAGGGGAGCTGTGGCGGCAGTACAGGCGGCCCTTACACTCAGCACAGGGGAGCTGTGGCGGCAGTACAGGCGGCTCTTACACTCAGTACAGGGGAGCTGTGGCGGGTGTTACACTCAATACAGGGCAGGGCAGGTCTTCTCGGCGGGCAGGTGTATGATATGGAATGTAGGCAGGACATAAACAACCTGTTTGTACTTTATTCCATCACTCCCACTGCTGGTTGTAGTCCTTGTCACTGGTTGAGTGGTAGACTTCTTAGGGCCCATCTGTGGCCCCCTCAGGACTGAACCGCTCTAGGTGATCCTCTCCATGGCCTAAGACTGCAGACCTAATACTGATTTAATACGGGCACGTGACCAGGCAGGATGGGGGAGGAGAAGGGTCTGCACCCTGGGACCCTCAGCAGGCAGTCAATAACCAGAACACAGTCATTGTTGGAGGCACCAGGGGGCGCTCTGGTCTCGGCCTCACTTCTGCCTCTTGTAGATTTTGCGGGCCAGCCCCAGGAAGATCTCTTTGGACAGGTTATGTGCATGCTGGGAGATGAGTGTCTGGAGTCTTTGGAAACTCTCCTCTTCGTAAAGGGTGTAGACCGCACAGAGGGCGAGCTCCTCGTACAACTGCTTCACTCGCTGCACCTTCTCCTCGTCATGCTGCCCGTAGTTCTCCTGCCAACCAAATCAAGAGAGTTAACTCCAATGGAGAGGTATCTGACACCGCTGGTGGGGTGTGATGTAGTGTTGTGGTACTGCGGGTGCAGTGTACGCAGTGACTGGGGGGGTTGTGATGTAGTGTTGTGGTACTGCGGGTGCAGTGACTGGGGGGTGTGATGTAGTGTTGTGGTACTGCGGGTGCAGTGTACACAGTGACTGGGGGTGGGGGGTTGTGATGTAGTGTTGTGGTACTGCGGGTGCAGTGTACGCAGTGACTGGGGGGTGTGATGTAGTGTTGTGGTACTGCGGGTGCAGTGTACGCAGTGACTGGGGGGGTGTGATGTAGTGTTGTGGTACTGCGGGTGCAGTGTACGCAGTGACTGGGGGGGTGTGATGTAGTGTTGTGGTACTGCGGGTGCAGTGTACGCAGTGACTGGGGGTGTATGTAGTGTTGTGGTACTGCGGGTGCAGTGTACGCAGTGACGGGGGGGTGATGTAGTGGTGTGGTACTGCGGGTGCAGTGTACGCAGTGACTGGGGGGTGTGATGTAGTGTGTGGTACTGGGCGGGTGCAGTGTACGCAGCAGTGACTGGGGGGTGTGATGTAGTGTTGTGGTACTGCGGGTGCAGTGTACGCAGTGACTGGGGGGGGGGTGATGTAGTGTGTTGTGGTGGTACGGTTTGCAGTGTACGCAGTGACTGGGGGGGTGTGTATGTTGTGGTACTGCTGGGTGCAGTGTACGCAGTGACTGGGGGGGTGTGATGTAGTGTTGTGGTACTGCGGTGCAGTGTACGCAGTGACTGGGGGGTACCCTAGCTGTCCTGTGCCCCTCATTACCTGGAGGACTGCCCGCTGCTCAGGGCTCACTCTCTTCAGCGCCTCCACCACCAGCCAGCCGCACTTGTTGTCCTGGATGTCGGTCCCAATCTTGCCGGTGACACTGGGGTCCCCATAGCAGTCCAGGTAATCGTCCTGTCCAGACAAACAGGTGAAATTCCTACACCGCCCTCTGGGGGTTCACCTGCCCCCCACACCACTGACCAGCTGGCCTCACCTGGATCTGGAAAAACTCGCCCATTTCCAGCAGGATAGTTTTGGCGTTCTGGTGATCCTCCTCACCATCTATCCCGGCCTAAGAAGAGAGGACACGGGGAGGATGAGGTCCAACCGCCCCACCCCACAGCCGCCGTCTACTCACCATGTACATGGCAGCCGCCACCGGCAGGTAGAAGGAGTAGAAGGCCGTCTTGTATTTCACAATGGATTTATACCTAGGGAGTGTACATGTGGTATTAGAGAGGGCAGGCGGAGGTGGCGCCCCCAGCAGGCAGGAGTCAGTCTGATGGGGCATCAAGTGTCACACCAGTGTCCTCCTTTATTACATACATTCCTCCTGGAGGTAGGTTCCCCATAGTCCTCCTTTATTACAGACATTCCTCCTGGAGGTAGGTTCCCCATAGTCCTCCTTTATTACAGACATTCCTCCTGGAGGTAGGTTCCCCATAGTCCTCCTTTATTACAGACATTCCTCCTGGAGGTAGGTTCCCCATAGTCCCATAGTCCTTTATACAGACATTCCTCCTGGAGGTAGGTTCCCCATAGTCCTCCTTTATTTACAGACATTCCTCCTGGAGGTAGGTTCCCCATAGTCCTCCTTTATTACAGACATTCCTCCTGGAGGTAGGTTCCCCATAGTCCTCCTTTATTACAGACATTCCTCCTGGAGGTAGGTTCCCCATAGTCCTCCTTTATTACAGACATTCCTCCTGGAGGTAGGTTCCCCATAGTCCCCTCACTACAGTCCGCCTCCCTGAGGCACCCCCTGCACACTACGGAGGATGAGAAGATGATGAGGCTGTATCTGTCCATCTGTGACCAGGAGAATCCTCCGGTTTGGTGGAGGTGACCACTTACCTGCTCTCTGTGTACCGCTCCAAATCCACCTTCCCCGGCTGAGCCGTGATCAGATCCAGGGCCTGGCCCAGCTCCGTCTGGTACGAGGTCTGCAAAGCAGCAGAGACAGGGTGACCTCCGGCCACAGCACCCCCAACACAGTGCAACCTACCGAGAAGCCCCCCGCGTAGGGGAGGAGATGGGACCTACCTCCAGGAAGAGCTCCAGCAGGTTGAGATAATAAGGCTGCCGGCGGCAGTACTTCCTCAGGACCCGGTATATGCAGGCCTCCAGCAGGAAGGCGTCATTGATGGCGTCCAGCCCGATGCCAGCCTGGAAGACCAACAGAAGTGAGCAGCATGCCCTCCGCCTCCGCCCCTTCCATCATGTAAGGACTTACCGTCTTATACCAACATGGCTGTCCGCGGCGGGTCACAGAGTTATCCATGATGTCATCAGAGACCAAGAAGAAGGCCTGAAGCTACGGAACAAGAGGTGATGAGCGATGGCGCAGTCTGCGGTGACCAGGCGGCACTCTGCACACACTTACCAGCTCTACACACCAGCCCACCGCCAGCGCCCTCTGGAGATTCCCATCCTTCTGCAGCTCCGGGCCCACCAGCTCCCGAAAGGAGGCCAGCACCGTCATCCCGCGGTTACACTTCCCCCCGGAAACGTTATACTCCAGAACCTGCATAAAAATGGCAAGTAAGAAGCGGCCAGAAGACCATGCCAAAGAACGGGCACCAGCCTCAGCTGCTTCAAGAGCACCATGGCATCGCCAGTCTCCGGGTGCCCCCAAGTTACAGGTGCTGGAACCAGCTGCTTCTAGAGCACCATGGCATCGCCAGTCTCCGGGTGCCCCCAAGTTACAGGTGCTGGAACCAGCTGCTTCTAGAGCACCATGGCATCGCCAGTCTCCGGGTGCCGGCACCAGCCTCACCTGCTTCAACCGAAAAACAGCATCGCCAATCTCCAGGTGCCCCCAGTCCTCCGCTGTCAGGTCCTGCACAATTTGATCAAAGAAGCTGCAGAACTCCTGGCGTTCATCAGACATGACTGTACCCGTCACCGAGCTCATGGTCCACACCTGCAGGGAAAACAGAAGTCAGGAGCAGAGCACCTACAGCGCCACCTACCTACCAGGAACATTCCCTACACATATCAGTCTATCCCCACCCCTCATACATACACATCCCCCCCATCCTAACCCCTCATACATACACATCCCGCCCCCATCCTAACCCCTCATACATACACATCCCGCCCATTCCTAACCCCTCATACATACACATCCCGCCCCCATCCTAACCCCTTCATACATACACATCCCGCCCATCCTAACCCCTCATACATACACATCCCGCCCCCATCCTAACCCCTCATACATACACATCCCGCCCCCATCCTAACCCCTCATACATACACATCCCGCCCCCATCCTAACCCCTCAGACATACACATCCCGCCCCCATCCTAACCCCTCATACATACACATCCCGCCCCCATCCTAACCCCTCATACATACACATCCCGCCCCCATCCTAACCCCTCATACATATGCACCCCCCCTCACACACATTTCCCCCCGTCCACCCTCATATACACCCGCCCCCATACACACACACCCCCTCCACCCCATACACACACACCCCCTCCACCCTCATACACACACACCCCCTCCACCCTCATACACACACACACACCCCCTCCACCCTCATATACACACACACACACACCCCCCTCCACCCTCATATACACACACACACACACCCCCCTCCACCCTCATATACACACACACACACACACACACACACACCCCTCCCCCATATACACACACACACACACCCCTCCACCCTCATATACACACACACACCCCCATCCACCCTCATATACACACCCCCCCCCCTCCACCCTCATATACACACACACACACACCCCCCTCCACCCTCATATACACACACACACACCCCCCCTCCACCCTCATATACACACACACACACCCCCTCCACCTCATATACACAACACACACACACACCCCTCCACCCTCATATACACACACACACACACCCCCTCCACCCTCATACACACACACACACCCACCCCCCTCCACCCTCATACACACACACACACACACACCCACCCTCATACACACACACCCCCCCCCCCTCCACCCTCATACACACACACACCCCCCTCCACCCTCATATACACACACACACACACACACCCCCTCCACCCTCATATACACACACACACACCACACCCCCCCCTCCACCCTCATATACACACACACACACCCCCTCCACCCTCATATACACACACACACACACCCCCTCATACATACACATCCCGCCCCCATCCTAACCCCTCATACATACACATCCCGCCCCCATCCTAACCCCTCATACATACACATCCCGCCCCCATCCTAACCCCTCATACATACACATCCCGCCCCCATCCTAACCCCTCATACATACACATCCCGCCCCCATCCTAACCCCTCAGACATACACATCCCGCCCCCATCCTAACCCCTCATACATACACATCCCGCCCCCATCCTAACCCCTCATACATACACATCCCGCCCCCATCCTAACCCCTCATACATATGCACCCCCCTCACACACATTTCCCCCGTCCACCCTCATATACACCCGCCCCCATACACACACACCCCCTCCACCCCCATACACACACACCCCCTCCACCCTCATACACACACACCCCCTCCACCCTCATACACACACACACACCCCCTCCACCCTCATATACACACACACACACACCCCCTCCACCCTCATATACACACACACACACACAACACACACCCCCTCCACCCTCATATACACACACACACACACACACCCCTCCACCCTCATACCCTCATTACACACCCCCCCCTCCACCCTCATATACACACACACACACACCCCCTCCACCCTCATATACACACACACACCCCCCCCTCCACCCTCATATACACACACACACACACACCCCTCCACCCTCATATACACACACACACAACACACCCCCCTCCACCTCATAACACACACACACACACACCCACCCCCTCCACCCTCATACACACACACACACACACACACACACACCCACCCTCATACACACACACCCTCCACCCTCATACACACACACACCCCCCTCCACCCTCATATACACACACACACACCCCCTCACCCTCATATACACACACACACCCCCCTCCCCCTCATACACACACACACACAACACACAACACACACCCCTCCACCCTCATACACACACCCCCTCCACCCTCATACACACACACCCCCTCCACCTCATACACACCCCCTCACCCTCATACACACCCCTCACCCTCACACACACCCCCCTCCACCTCACACACACCCCCTCCACCCTCACACACACCCCTCCACCCTCACACACACCCCCTCCACCCTCACACCCCGCCCCCTCCACCCTCACACACACCCCCGCCCCCTCCACCTCAACACACCCCCCGCCCCCTCCACCCTCACACACACACCCCGCCCCTCCACCCTCATACACACACCCCGTTCCACCCTCACCCCTCATACATACACACATATATATATACACACACACACACCCGGTCCACCCTCACCCCTCATACACCCCCCTCTCCACCCTCATACACAAACACACACACACACAACACACACACCCGTCCACCCTCACCCCTCATACACACATCCCCAGTCCACCCTCACATCTGTGGCCATACATACAGCTAGGTGGGGGTGTTACATAATTTACTGCGGTATATACATTGACAAAGTTATGTTATACAGATACACATCGCACAGAAGCCCCGCCTCGGAAGTAGAGCACCACGCCGGAAGCGGCGGTGTAAACATACGCACCCCCAGCACAGGTGGTCCGGGCCGCCGCCATATTAACGCTCTACATGGCCAATACCGGGCTGACGGCGGGGTACCCCGGAGAGGGCGGAGCCACAACCGTCCGGTTCGCACAAAGCGGACCCACATTCAGCAATGGTCCCCAATCCCGACCGTCTAGAGCCCCGCCCAGCGAGATGCCTGGCAACGGCGTCCTACAGCCCCTCCCTTAACTGGGCGTGGTCTCAATATGACGCTCTAAATACGGCGCAGAATGAAGCTTGCTGTCAATCATCTTGTCAGCCACACCCACCGACGTAAAAAGCTTCCTACTGGATTCCCCACAGCGCAACACAAGCGAAAGGGGTGGACTTCTCCGATATCCACGGGACGGTGGGGTCCGTCCTACCGATATGATAGCCGCCTCCTATTCCGTGGATACCGGAGAACCTCTAATAACCGGAGTCTCCTGTCATCCTGCTGGCCGTCTCCATGGAACCGTGTCTCCGCCATCCTGCTGGCCGTCTCCATGGAGCCGTGTCTCGCCATCCTGCTGGCCGTCTCCATGGAGCCGTGTCTCCGCCATCCTGCTGGCCGTCTCCATGGAGCCGTGTCTCCGCCATCCTGCTGGCCGTCTCCATGGAGCCGTGTCTCCGCCATCCTGCTGACAGAGTCCCCTGTCATCCTGCTGACGTCTCCATGGAGCCGTGTTACCGTCATCCTGCTGACCGTCTCCATGGAGCCGTGTCTGCGCTATCCTGCTGACAGTCTCCATATCTGACCTGACAATTTCCTCAATACTCATCGCATCTTGTCAACCTGCTGACAGTTTCTTAGCACAGTGCGCCGCATTCTTAAGACCTCAGCGTTACCGCACCCGCGAGCCCATTACCTGATCACTAGTTCACCGGCCTCACTCCTTTCTACAATACAGCTAGCTCTAGGCTTTAAACCCGGCTCCGACCGCGATGTACGCAGGGAATTGTAGTTCTTATGGTCCCTACACGTTTAATCATGGATTCAAAAGAAACTACAACTCCCAAAAGACACAGCGGTGGAGGCGGGTTGAGAATGAAAAGGCGGGAATATCGTACGCGTCCTATGTAACGTCACAGGACGCTGGTTGGTTATTGGCATCGTATGAGGATGGGCTCTGTACCCTTCAGCCAATCACCGCGCGCGAGGCATCTGAACTCCGCCCACTGTTATCGTTTTTTTTGTGGACTGCAGCGTCAGGTAAATTTACAGTAGAGGCGCCGTATTATGTATGTGTACCTCATACCTCTCTATAGACATCTGTATGTACCTCATACCTCTTTATATACACCTCATATCTCTCTGTATACACCTGTATGTACCTCATACCTCCCTGTATACACCTGTATGTACCTCATACCTCTCTATAGACATCTGTATGTACCTCATATCTCTCTGTATACACCTGTATGTACCTCATACCTCCCTGTATACACCTGTATGTACCTCATACCTCTCTATAGACATCTGTATGTACCTCATACCTCTCTGTATACACCTGTATGTACCTCATACCTCTTTATATACACCTCATATCTCTCTGTATACACCTGTATTTACCTCATACCTCTCTGTATACACCTGTATGTACCTCATACCTCCCTGTATACACCTGTATGTACCTCATACCTCTCTATAGACATCTGTATGTACCTCATACCTCTCTGTATACACCTGTATGTACCTCATACCTCTTTATATACACCTCATACCTCTCTGTATACACCTGTATTTACCTCATACCTCTCTGTATACACCTGTATGTACCTCATACCTCTCTGTATACACCTGTATGTACCTCATACCTCTTTATATACACCTCATACTTCTCCGTATACACCTGTATGTACCTCATACCTCTCTATATACACCTATACCTCTCCGTATACACCTGTATGTACCTCATACCTCTCCGTATACACCTGTATGTCCATACTCTCTGTATGTACCTCATACCTCTCCGTATACACCTGTACACCTGTATGTACCTCATACCTCCCTATATACACCTGTAGGTACCTCATACCTCTTTATATACACCTCATACTTCTCCGTATACACCTGTAATGTACCTCATACCTCTCTATATACACCTCATACCTCTCCGTATACACCTGTATGTACCTCATACCTCTCCGTATACACCTGTATGTACCTCATACTCTCTGTATATACCTTGTATGTACCTCATACCTCTCTATATACACCTGTATACTTCTCCGTATAACACCTGTATGTACCTCATACCTCCTCTATATACACCTGTATGTACCTCATATTCCCCTGTATGTATACACCTGTATGTACCTTCATACCTCTCCTGTATACACCTGTACCTCATACCTCCTATACACCTGTATGTACCTCATACCTCCTGTATATATACACCTGTATGTACCTCCATACCTCTACCTATATACACACCTGTATGTATACCTCATACCTCATACCTACCTCATATACTACACTGTATGTACCTCATACCCTCCTGTATACACTTGTATGTACCTCATACCTCCCTGTACCTCATATACACTGTATGTACCTCATACCTCCTGTAACACCTGTATGTACCTCATACCTCTCTGTAACACCTGTATGTACCTCATACCTCTCTGTATACACCTGTATGTACCTGTATCATACCCTCTCTACACTTGTAGACATATCTGTATGTACCTCATACCTCTCCGTATACACCTGTATGTACCTCATACCTCCCTGTATACACCTGTATGTACCTCATACCTCCTCTGTATACACCTGTATGTACCTCATACCTCTCTGTATACACTGTATGTACCTCATACCTCTCTGTATACACCTGTATGTACCTCATACCTCCCTGTATACACCTGTATGTACCTCATACTCATACCTCTCTGTAATACATACTCCCTGTATACCCATGTACCTCATACCTCCCTTATACACCTGTATGTACCTCATACCTCTCTGTATACACCTGTATGTACCTCATACCTCCCTATATACACCTGTATGTACCTCATACCTCCCTATATACACCTGTATGTACCTCATACCTCTCTGTATACACCTGTATGTACCTCATACCTCTCTATATACACTACCTCATATATACACCTGTAGGTACCTCATACTCTCTGTATTACACCTGTATGTACTCTACCTCTATAGGTACCTCATACCTCTCTGTATACCCTGTATGTACCTCATACCTACCGTATACACCTGTATGTACCTCATACCTCATACACGTACCTCTACCCTGTATACACCTGTATGTACCCTCATACCTCCTCTGTATACATACCTGTATGTACCTCATACCTCTCTGTATACACCTGTATGTACCTCATACCTCTCTGTATACACTTGTATGTACCTCATACCTCCCTGTATACACCTGTATGTACCTCATACCTCCCTATATACACCTGTAGGTACCTCATACCTCTCTGTATATATACCTGTATGTACCTCATACCTCCCTGTATACACCTGTATGTACCTCATACCTCCCTATATACACCTGTAGGTACCTCATACCCTACCTCTCTGTATATATACACCTGTATGTACCTCATACCTCCCTATATACACCTGTATGTACCTCATACCTCCCTATATACACCTGTATGTACCTCATACCTCCCTATATACACCTGTATGTACCTCATACCTCCCTATATACACCTGTATGTACCTCATACCTCCATCGTATATCTGTGTGATTCGCTCACCCTCCTATTATGGTGCCTGGGTGCTCTGTTCACGGATATACCCACTATATCCAACAAGATTTTCTACTTTATAAGATTTTTAGTTTTGAATGAGCACACCTATCACGGATCCATAAGCAAATTAAGTTGTAATTTATTCACACAAAAATATAAAACATATAAAACTTCTTTACAAAAATATTTCTAGGACACTAAACTTTTATATATCCCAAAGTCATACGTTCGATATCAATGCCAGCTTATGTTGATCATAATGTGTTTCAAATATATGTGGATACAATAAAATAATATCATACTATAATAAAATGCCACTGCTTCCATTATACACCATTGTTTGGTCCTTATGTTAAATTATAGCAAAGCGAGGAGCGATCTTCCCTGTGTCTCTATTTGAAAGGACACAATTTCATATATTTTGTTAATATGGATTATGTCCCATGCATGCAATATCTCTCCTTGATATCGTTGTATGATTTCCACTTCAGTTTTAGTTGTACTCACTGTCCGAAGACTACTCAGTAGGACTTCTATTACTCCGTAGCCGTTCAATATTTCTTAGCCGCCCGGTACTGTCTCTTCCCAGGGCTGTTGGTCTTTCGGCATCGGCGTCCCACGTGGTGAGATTTATCCCGCGAGACTTCGTCCGTGTCTAAAGGTCGATATAGTACCTAAAGGTTTAATGTTGAATAAAATACCAGCATATGATCTATTTAGTAAGAAATTCGCTAATGAATGGAATGAATTGCTACATATACAGTCAATAGCATTAATACAACTCATCATAAGAAGACGGATAGAAAGAATGAAAACAATAATAGAAACATTCCCACAAAATGATGAATATAAACATTGGCATGATGTGATATGTAAAAGTCTAGATAAAGTAGAAATAGAAATTATAAAGAAAAAAATCCACCAATAATATAAAAAGACAGGAAGAAGAAAAAGCACACAGCACAGACACACAAGGAGATGCACTAAAAATAGGAGAAAAAAAAGAAAGATGAAGTACACAATAAAGAGAAAGGGGGAGAGGATACAATGTATATGAAATATTGAAAAATGAACATTTTTTAGACAAAACCCCCCCCCCATCACAAACCCCGTACACGAAGAAATCGGTCACAGTCACCGACATATGTTCAATCACAAACACAGCACCAACAGAGAACACAACCAGCACATCGGTACGATTTGAGATACAGAACGGAAAGTCAGGAATGGAAGCAGGGGAAATACAGGAGACACGAAATGGTACACGAAACACAGAACAAAGTGGACACTTGGGAAAGAGAAAGACACCCTCACTATCCACACAGACAATATCACGAGAACTGGGGTCAAGAAAGAAAAAACAGATAGAAAATAAACAAAATGTAGTCAATTTAAGTACAATCAAACTGACTGATTCCCAGATAACTTTATTGAACAAAGGGTTGAAATTTGCCCCCACAACTAAATTAAATAAATTTGACACACATATAGGCGTGGAAAAATTTATAAGACGACTATGCCTAAAGAAATATCATTTAAAAAATCCCGCAACTAAACAACTAGAAGACAACAGGGATAAATACATTCATAGTGAATTAAAATTAAGATCTAAAATGTATCCGAGGCAGGAAATCGGGAAAGAAATAAACACTTTTAAGAATAATGTAGAATCTGACATCAGAAAATTACAAGACAATAAGATTAAATATAATCTAACCAAACAAGAAATATTAGCAATAAAGCAGTTACAAAAAGAAGAGGGGATAGTTATTAGGCCGGCAGATAAGGGAGGGGCCAGAAAAATACAATGAAGAGTGTTTAAGACAGCTGAATGATAGCACTACTTACCAAAAACTTGTGAGAGACCCTACGGAAGAATATACGGAAACCTTAAAAATATATTGCAAAAAGGGATTACAGAAAAACTTACTAACAGAACAAGAATATAAATTTATTATGGGGACGGACAAGAGATTGCCGGTTTTTTATTGTATACCCAAATTACATAAAAATCAAACTGATCCACCGGGACGTCCCATAATATCTGGGATAAATTCATTAACGGCGAATTTATCGCAATATATCGACAACATTTTACAGCCAGTTGTTAAAGAAATACCCTCATATATTAGAGATACCACCCAGATCGTTAAAATAGTGGAAGAAATGGAATACAAACAAAGTTGGTATATTGGCACACTCGACGTAAATTCATTGTATACAGTCATTCAACATGAATTAGGCCTGACGGCTCTTAGATCTCAATTGACTGAAAGGAATAGATTCCAAGAAGAACAGATAGAATATGTAATAGAAGGGGTTACATTTATACTGAACCACAATTATTTTTGGTTTGGCTCCACTTTCTTCCTCCAGACGAGGGGGACGGCCATGGGCACCAGGTTCGCCCCCAGCTACGCCAATTTATTTATGGCACAGTGGGAGGCAGAATACATCACCCCACAGCTGGGGGAGAACTTGGTGCTATGGAAAAGATACATCGATGACGTCCTCTTCGTCTGGGGGGGACCCAACAACATCTGGAGTCATTCCTCAATAATATAAACAACAATAAAATGAATTTAACATTTACGTCGAGTGTGAGCCAAGAACAGGTGGAGTTCTTAGATCTAAAGATTCTGGTAGACAATGATAAACTAGTTTGTAAATCACATCAGAAATCTGTAAGTAAAACTAGCTTTATATTGCATACAAGTTGCCACTTACCAAAATGGCTGTTGAACGTCCCGGTGGGTCAGTTTAGACGTATAAAACGTAACTGTACACAGGAAGAACACTTTATGGTGGAAGCCAATAAGATGAGGGACCAATTTTTGAAAAAAAGTATCCAGTAAAAATAATAGATGCAGCTTTAACAAAAGTTCAAGAAATGGATAGAAGAAAATTTTTTTGAGGAGTGGCAGAAACCTATAGAAGAACCCACAGAGATCATACGGATTATTCTGCCATTCAATGTAGAGAAAATAGAGTCCATAATTAATAAACATTGGCATTTTTTACAACAGGACAAGATACTGGCTCCATATTTACCTGCAACACCAAAAATCACATATACAAAGGCAGCTAATCTAGCCACCCAAGTTACCCCTACAATAAAAAATATAAAGAAATCAAAAGGATCAATACAGGAATTATACAAATTAAAAGGATTTTACAGATGTGGTCTATGTTCATGTTGTAAAGGTACCAAATTCCCTAAAAAAACCACAAATGTAAAATCAACACAAAATACTTTCAATATAGAAATAAAAGAGTTTCTTACTTGCAGTACGATGAATGTAATATACGTGATTGAGTGTACATGTGGGAAGCAGTATATTGGACGTACTACAAGGATGCTAAAAAGAGGATGGCCGAACATATGGCAAACATTAAAAAGGGTATAAAGCATTCACTGTCAAAACACTTTGCAGAGTGTCACAATAAAGAAGATAGAACCCCATTGGCGTGGGGGAAATCACATAATGAGGACGTCGAGACAGGAATCTAGAAGGATTTATGAGTTTACATCTCTAATACCAAAGGGACTAAATGCAGAATTTGAGCTATTTGGTTTCCTATAGATGAAGGTAGAAATGGGTGGGGGTCCCAGTCTGACGAGATACTGGGGTATAATGTGTGGTGGTACCCCAGTTCTCCTTGGAGTGGGAACCCCACCCAAATCCTATCTGTACAACCTTATAAATACAATCTTTATATGTATAAATCCTAATGTGCAAAAAAGATGAAAATATATCTGGTGTGGAAACAGATCACAAAAGTCATTGGATAAGAAAAGATATAGGAATATTCTACATTTTATATTTTGTATATGTTTTATGGAAGTTAGATATGAAAAAAAGGAGACATTGGAGTAATTCTATGGATGAAAATGGAGAGTAATATACATTAAACGCAATTTTTGAAAAAAACGCAAACAAAACAGCAGTAAAACCGCAATATAATAAAAATGAAAAAAGAAAATATAAAATGAAATATATTGATCAGAATGTCATAAAGAATAAATTAAAGAATGAAACAATGAAGGAGGATTCCTGAAATAAAAACAATCCAGAATGGGTTTTGGTGGTAGAGAGGAGAGGTATAAATGGTGGATGATGTGGATATGCAAAGGATGGCCACTGAGGAAGGGGTTGGAATAACCCAGAAACGCGTATGACAAGCTAATCTATATCCTCTGAATATCCACCAAAAACCCTGCAATAATACGCTGGATAAAAGTATCTAACATATTGGATTCATTTTCTTAAACTCCATAATATTGAATAGCCCGCTGGACACGGACGAAGTCTCGCGGGATAAATCTCACCACGTGGGACGCCGATGCCGAAAGACCAACAGCCCTGGGAAGAGACAGTACCGGGCGGCTAAGAAATATTGAACGGCTACGGAGTAATAGAAGTCCTACTGAGTAGTCTTCGGACAGTGAGTACAACTAAAACTGAAGTGGAAATCATACAACGATATCAAGGAGAGATATTTCATGCATGGGACATAATCCATATTAACAAAATATATGAAATTGTGTCTTTTCAAATAGAGACACAGGGAAGATCGCTCCTCGCTTTGCTATAATTTAACATAAGGACCAAACAATGGTGTATAATGGAAGCAGTGGCATTTTATTATAGTATGATATTATTTTATTGTTCCATAGAGTATATATATCCCAAACACATATATTTGAAACCTCATACCTCCATGTATAACTGTATGTACCTCATATACTCTCTATATACACCTGTATGTACCTCATACTCCTACCTATATACACCTGTATTACATATCCTATATACACCTGTATGTACCTCATACCTCCGTATACACTGTATGTACCTCATACCTCTCCATATACCTGTATGTACCTCATACCTCCTTAATACACTGTATGTACCTCTATATCACCTGTATGTACCTATATACCTCTATACACCTGTATGTACCTCATACCTCCTATATACACCTGTATGTACCTATCCTCATACCTCCCTATATACACCTGTATGTACCTCATACTTCCCTATATACACCTGTATTGTACCTCATACTCTCTATTACACCTGTATGTGTACGTCATACCTACCCTATATACACCTGTATGTACCTCATACTCCTATATACACCTGTTATACCTCAATACTCTCTATATACACCTGTATGTACCTCATACTCCGTATACATCTGTATGTACCTCATACCTCCTATATACACCTGTATGTTCATACTCTATACACTGTATGTACTCATACCTCCCTATATACCTGTATGTACCTCATACCTCCCTATATACACCTGTATGTACCTCATACCTCCTCCCTATATAACACTGTATGTACCTCATACCTCCCTGCTCCGTAATTACTCTACTCTCGTATACACCTGTATGTACCTCAATACCTATCCGTATACACCTTGTATGTACTCATACCTCCCTATATACACCTGTATGTACCTCATACCTCCTATATACACCTGTATGTACCATCATACCTCTACACCTGTATGTACCTCATACCTCTCATATAACTGTATGTACCTCATACCTCTTATACACTGTATGTACCTCATACCTCCCTATATACACCTGTATGTACTCATACCTCATAACCTCTCTGTATATATATGTATGTACCTCATGTCTCCCCTCTATATACACCTGTATGTACCTCATCCCCCTTTATACACCTGTGTACTCATACCTCCTATATAACACCTGTATGTACTCTGTATTACCTCTCTATATACACCTGTATGTACCTCATACCTCCCTATATACACCTGTATGTACCTCATCTATAACCTCCTATATACACTCCTATATACACCTGTATGTACCTCATACCTCTCTATATACAACCTGTATGTCCTCATACCTCCCTATACACCTGTATGTACTCATACCTCTCCGTTACACCTGTATGTACCTCATACCTCCCTATATACACCTGTAATCATACCTCATCCTCCTATATACACCTGTATGTACCTCATACTCCCCTATATACACCTGTAAGTCCTATACTCTCCTATATACACCTGTATGTACCTCATACCTCCATGTATACACCTGTATGTACCTCATACCTCCTATATATATGTACTCATACTCTCATAACCTCTCTATATACACCTGTATGTACCTCATACTCTCTATATGTACATACCTGTATG
>ONZH01000570.1:0-46231 GCA_900303285.1 Rhinella marina | reverse complement strand
TTTTCACTACCTGGTCCTATCAATCTAAATGCAGAGGGCACGGCAGTTGCAGAGAGAGCAGAGCCTCTAGGTGTAACGGCAACGCCCCTGTTGCTCCTAGGGGCTAATTTGCAATATATTAAAACATTATGTTTCTCAGCAATGCGGGCACATATGAACATGGGACCAACACAGATGTCTTCAGCTGAGAGATGATATTTTCTCTATCTGGTCCTGTCAATCCAAGTGCAGAGGGCGTGGCAGTTGCAGAGAGAGCAGACCCTCTAGGTGTAACGGCAACGCCCCCATTGCTCCTAGAGGCTCATTTGCATATATTTAAAACATTATGTTTCTCAGCAATGCGGGCACATATGAACATGGGACCAACACAGATGCTTTCAGCTGAGAGATGATATTTTCTCTATCTGGCACTGTCAATCCAAGTGCAGAGGTCGTGGCAGTTGCAGAGAGAGCAGAGCCTCTAGGGGCTAATTTGCATATATTAAAACATTATGGGGGAGATTTATCACAACTGGTGTGACGGAGAACTGGCATAGTTGCCCATAGCAACCAATCAGATTGATCCTTTTCATTTTCCAAAGTAGCTGTGAAAAATGAAAGCCGGAATCTTATTGGTTGCCAGGGGCAACTAAGCCAGTTCTGCTTTACACCAGTTATGATAAATCTCCCCCTATGTTTCTCAGCAATGTTGGCACATGTGAACAGCCTTCAGCTGAGAGATTCCCCTTTAACCACTTCATATTTGCATGTCGGGCACTGTAAGGGTGGAAATATCTCAAATAAGGAGAGCAGGGGTGCAGGCAGATAAAATCATCAATGCCATGCCCAGGCCAGCAGAGCTATTGGGCCAATATAATTTGTTCACATTTTTTTTATATGGTGACAGTCGGAGTCCTAAAATGACATTTCAGTTTTGCGGCCTTTTTTGCTTGCGTTCGATTCCGTCCTCTGGAGAATGAAGGAAAAAAGAAACAAGTGATCCTGACTCACTGAATCCCAAAGGAGATGAGAGACACGCTAACAACAAGCAGATCCAGGAGGTTGAACCAGTTTCTGCAGAAAGAGCCTTTGTGCAGGAAGGCACCGTACGCTGTCATCTGGAGGGGACACAACGGGGAGAAGAAGAGGGCACATTACACCGCCGATACTAAAATTCAATATAATAATGGGGGGGAGCAAGGATCACACTGTGCATGGACGCAGCACAAAGAGAAGTGTGAACAGAACCTTCCTGCATTTCATTCCCTTGACTATATTATTAGTATGGTAATTCATATATAAATGACCGTTCACACTAGCAGCCTCCATTTAGCCAAGGTTCTGTGACATATCCATTTTTCCAGCAGAGCCAAACTCATACCAATAGGTTCCTTTGTACCTTAAAGGGGTTGTCCACTCCTTTTATATTGATGGCCATCAATATCTGATCTGCAGGAGCTAACACCCCCGCACTCCTGTTGCTCAGTTCGAGAGTAACCCCAGTGTCAGATCTTCACAGCTCCATCCATGGTGCAGGGGAGGAAGCTGGATGCTGCAGTCCCAGTCACTTCAATGGGAGCAGCGCTGCAGCAAAAAAGTTCTGTCCACTACACAATGGGGGTGCAGTGTGTTCGACCTCAATGATCAAATATTGATGGCCTATCCTGAAATGCCCAGCGGCCTGCTTTTGGCTGCGCCCTTGTCCCCCGTTGCTGGAAATTTTGATCTGCGCGACGGGAAGATGCAGTGGTGGCCGTGCAGGCATCAGAAGCAACGCAGGTGGGGCAAGTATAACCAGTGTGAGGGGCCCGGGCATTTTGGAGGGCATCTCACACTGGAGATAGTTGGGGATAAGCATGTGGAGTCAGGACCAGCTGCAAGTGCATGTAAACCCTTGTGTAACCCATCCCCAGGCTACTAAGTGTAGAGCAGATTTACCCAATGGACCCTGGCACCTTCCAAGGTACATGGGGTGGACACTGGATATTTGGAGTAGTACTTAGAGCTGTACTGAAACAGGCAGCAAGCATCGTTATACATACACATATACAGTAGGGTTTCCAGAATATTTTCTTTTAAATCCCACCCCCATCCTTTCCCAAAAAATCTTAACATAATCTCTCCCCACCGCTCCGGCTCTGTCGCTACCGAGATGTCTTCACTAGGTTTCCAGTCCCTGCCTGTCAATTTTCACACGGACGGGGTCATGTGTACTGCTGCAGCCAATGACTAGTCTCTGAGGTGGAGGGCTCCCAAGCGGCATGTCACCGCTGAAACCAGCCGTTGGCTGCAGCAGTGCTCATACAACCCCTGGCAAATATTATGGAATCACCAGTCTCTGAGGATGTTCCTTCAGTTGTTTAATTTTGTTGAAAAAAAAACATGACAGACATGACAAAAAAACTAAAGGCATTTCAAATGGCAACTTTTTGGCTTTAAGAAATACTAAAAGAAATCAAGAAAAATAATTGTGGTAGCCAGTAACAGTTACATTTTTAGAACAAGCACAGGAATAAATTATGGAATCACTCAATTCTGAGGAAAAAGTTATGGAATCATGCTGCAAATTTTCGTTACAAACAATAACACCTGCATCAGATTAAATCTGCTCGTTAGTATCCAGGTAAAAAGGAGTGATCACACCTTGGAGAGCGGACTGACATGAATCATGGCTCCAACACCGGAGATGTCAATTGAAAAAAGGAGAGGATTAGCAAACTTCTTAAAGGGAGTCTGTCACCTCCATAGCCCCTATAAAGCATTTACATAGCCCCATAGCACAAATAATGACAAATGTAACTGTACCTGGGGCGCTTTCCTCTGACGTGTAGAAGCTGTAAAAACGTACTTTAATCCATATGTAAATTAGCTGTTCGAAGTGGTGCCCGGAGGCGGAGCTCACCGCCGTGGAGCCATGGCTCTTTCTGCTTTTTTAAACGCTCTCCCCGCCCCTGTCACTGCCTCCGCCCGCCCTCCTCTTTACTTGCGTCCTCTCCGTCTGTTCCAGTATCTCCCCGAGCCGGCGCGCATGCGCACGTTGCCGTGTATGGCAATGCAGTGCTATGCCCAGCAGAGCCTCAATGGATGGGCGCAAAGTGCCTATGCGGAGGCCGGCTCAGCAAGAGCCTGGAACAGATGGAGGCGCAAGTGAGGGAGCGGGCGGAAGCAGTGACAGGACGGCAAGAGAGTTTTAAAAAAGCAGACGAGCCTGGGCTTCACGGTGAGCTCCGCCTCGGGCACTCTCAACAGCTAATTTACATATGGATTAAAGTACGTTTTTACAGCTTCTACAAGTCAGAGGAAAGCGCCCCAGGTACAGTTACATTTGTCATTATTTCTGCTATGGGGCTATGTAAATGCTTTATAGGGGCTATGGAGGTGACAGACTCCCTTTAAGGCTACATGCACACGACCGTATGTGTTTTGCCGTTCGCAAACTGCGGATCCTCAAAAAAAATGGATTATGTTCTGTATGGCATCCGTGTTTCCTTTTTTTGCGGATACATTGTAACAATGCCTATCCTTGTCCGCAAAACGGACAAGAATAGGGCATGTTCTATTTTTTTTGCGGGGCTACGGAACGGACATACTGATGCGGATAGCACACGGTGTGCTGTCCGCATTTTTTGCTGATCCATTGAAATGAATGGGTCCGCATCCTATCTGCAAAAAAAACGGAGCGGACGCGGAAACAAAATACGTTCGTGTGCATGAGGCCTAAAGAGGGTAAATCATCACGCAGTGTTGCACAAGATGTTGGTTGTTCACAGTCAGCTGTGTCTAAAACCCGGACCAAGTACAAACAACATGGGAAGGTGGTTAAAGGCAAGCATACTGGTAGACCAAGGAAGACATCAAAGCGTCAAGACAGAAAACTTAAAGCAATATGCCTTGAAAACAGAAAATGTACAACAAAACAAATGAGGAACAAATGGGAGGAAACTGGAGTCAACGTCTGTGACCGAACTGTAAGAAACCGCCTAAAGGAAATGGGATTTACATACAGAAAAGCTAAAAGAAAAGCCATCACTAACACCTAAACAGAAAAAAACAGGTTACAATGGGCTAAGGAAAGGCAATCGTGGACTGTGGATGACTGGATGAAAGTCATATTCAGTGATGAATCTCGACTCTGCATCGGGCAAGGTGATGATGCTGGAACTTTTGTTTGGTGCCGTTCCAAAGAGATTTATGCAGACGACCGTCTGAAGAAAACATGCAAATTTCCACAGTCATTGATGATATGGGGCTGCATGTCAGGTAAAAGCACTGGGGAGATGGCTGTCATTACATCTTCAATAAATGCACAGGTTTACATTGACATTTTGGACACTTTTCTTATCCAATCTATCGAAAGGATGTTTGGGGATGACGAAATCATTTTTCAAGATGATAATGCATCTTGCCATAGAGCAAAAACTGTGAAAACATTCCTTAAAGAAAGACACATAAGGTCAATGTCATGGCCTGCAAACAGTCCGGATCTCAATCCAATTGAAAATCTGTGGTGGAAGTTAAAGAAAATGGTCCATGACAAGGCTCCAACCTGCAAAGCTGATCTGGCAACAGCAATCAGAGAAAGCTGAAGCCAGACTGATGAAGAGTCCTATTTGTCACTCAGAGACTGCAAGCAGTTATCAAAGCCAGAGGTGGTGCAACAAAGTACTAGCGATGTGTTGGAGTGTTATTTTGTTTGTTTGTTTTTCATGATTCCATAATTTTTTTCCTCAGAATTGAGTGATTTCATCATTTATTCCCTGTGCTTGTTCTAAAAATGTAACTGTTACTGGCTACCACAATTATTTTTCTTGATTTCTTTTAGTATTTCTTACAGCCAGAAAGTTGCCATTTGAAATGCCTTTAGTTTTTTGTCTTGTCTGTGATCTGTTTTTTTTCAACAAAATTAAACAACTGAAGGAACACCGTCAGAGACTGGTGATTCCATAATTTATGCCAGGGGTTGTAGAACTTAACAGGCAGGGACAGAAAGTCCAGAGAAGACATCCTGTGAGCCACCGAGCTGGAGTAGAATAGTTGCGAGAAGGTGATGTTCCTTTTTACAGTATCACTGGCAAGAGGGGAATTAACAACAACAAAAATCTGGACAACTGACTATTTAATGTATATAGGGTCCTCCTGACTCGCCCCTTATGGCAGATGATGAGGGAAAGAAGGATTGGGCAGTTGGATTTCAACATCCTTCGTTCTCACAGAAGATAGGCTAATGCTGAAGTCATCTACACCTTCAATAGCTGTTGGGCGAGTACAGAAGATTACTGCCAGACATCTCAGAGGTGGACAAAAGGATCAGGCGCTGAAATTCAACGGCCACCTTAAGGCATACTCTAAACAAAAGAGGAGGTAATGGAGGAAAGGGCAGAACAAAAGAAAGAAGAGGCACCCACCTTCAGTAAGATCTCAACTGTGAAGATGGAGGTGAAAGCATAGTCAAAATAGCCCAAAATCTGCAAAAACAACCAAGACATCAGTGATGACACACAGGGATAAAATTTTGAGAATTCCATCCTCACATAGATCTTCATCATACTCACATGATTACGAAAAGAGTGGGCCCGTATTGGGTCTTCTGCTGCCAGGGAGATGCTGCTTAGAATGATGAAGACCAGGATAAGATTGGTGAAAATATGGTGGTGAATCAATCGATGACAACCAACCCTGAGCCTGAAAAAGGAGGGAAATGACGAATGGGAATCCAATGTAAAAAGATGAAATGTAATATTTAATATTGTGGACACATGGCTGCCAATACAAATTGGGATTGGTTTGTGATACAGCACTACAGGAGGCCATGGATACACATATAGTGGTGCTTGAAGGTTCATGAATCCTTCAGAAATGTCTATATTTCTACATAAATGAGAACTAAAACGACGTCAGATTTTCACACACAAGTCCTAAAAGTAGATAAAGATAACCAAATCAAACAAATGAGTCAAAAATATTAGACTTGGTCATTTATTTATTGAGGAAAATCATCCAATATCACATTTCTGTGAGTGGCAAAGGTATGTGAACCATAAGGGTGAGCAGATAATTTAAGGTGAAATTAGAGTCAAGTGTTTTCAATCAACAGGGTGACCTGTTTTAATTAAACAGCAGGGATCTATCCAAAGTCTGATTTTCATAACACATGTTTGTGGAAGTGTATGATGGCATGAACAAAGGAGATTTCTAAGGATCTCAGTAGAATAGTTGTTGATGCGCATCAGGTTGGAAAAGATTACAAAACCATTCTCTTAATAGTTTGGACTGCCACCAATCAACAGATTGTGTACAAATAGAAGAAATTAAAGAGATCACGCCATGGGCAAGGCATGTAATAGTACGTGGGGTCACAAAGGAACCCAAGGTAACCTCTAAGAAACTAAAGGCCTTTCTCACATCAGCTAATGTTAATGTTCAAGAGTCCACCGTCAGAAAGTTCACTAAAACATGATGTGTCTGGCAGGATTGCAAGGAGAAAGCTGCTGCTCTCCAAAAACAACATTGCTGCCCGTCTGCAGTTAAGAGTAAGAATGGTTAAAAAAGAATAAAATGAAAAATTTTGGAATGGCCAAGTCAAAGTCCTGACCTTAATCCAATAAATATGTTGTGGAAGGACCTGAAGCGAGCAGTTCATAGGAGGAAACCCACCAGCAGAAGAGAGGAATGGGCTAAAATTTTCTCCAAAGCCAACATGCAGAACTAATAAACATTTACTGGAAACGTTAAGTTGTAGTTATTGGCTGCAAAGGGAGTCATAAAGGCTTCAGCAGTGACGTCTCTTGGTGACACATCACCTCTGAGGCCAGTCATTGGCTGCTCGCCAGAAAGGCCATTTAGACAAGTAAAATGCCACCAGTGGCCCGCAGTCCTAGCCACGGCCACCTATACCAGCCATACAATATCTAGTACTCAGCTCTGAGTCTAGAGATAGCATTTAAAGGGGGTATGCACTAATTTCCAGATCTCTCAGGCTAGCGGTACCAATACATACCTGATCCTGGCTCGTTCCCCTCCCCAGCCTTCACTGCTTGCCTCAGGACCCTCCATGTAAGCCTCCTGTTCGACGCTGCTGGCAGCCAATCATTGGCTGGTGATCTGCTCCCCTTGCATCACGTGACTATTTGACATAACACAAAGGATGCAGCGGCCAGTGATTGGCTGCAGCGGCGTCAAACCGGACATTTACAGCGGAGTGACCTGTGACAAGCAGTGGAGGCCAGCCAAAGCAGATGTGCTGGGACCTAGTGCCAAGTATGATCAACCAAAGCGGGTTCTTGCCAATCTTGAGAGGTCTGGAAATTAGTGGCATCAAACCCTTTAAGGTGGCCATGCAAATGACATGAATGTCAGCTTAACCTCACAATTTTGGTGGGACCAGTCCCATCGTCTAATATGTATATGTAGGTGCCCTGACTCTCTTCAGAGGCAGATGTAGGGGAAGACAGTTGGATTTCAACATGCCCAATCTTTTTGTTAAGATATGCCACTCTCAGGGGTGTCTGGTACGGCTTATTCTCCTCTCTCTATTGAGAATACTTGCATGCATGGCCAAGCCGACTGTGCATGTGTATCAGGATGTCAGGCCAAACAAGTGCTTAGCAGATAGCTGAGTATATGGCCATATTTACGTTCTCCTCCTCTTTTCTGATAGAAAGAAGAAAGTTCACTGGTCATTTTTTGGTTCCTAACTCAGTGTGACTGTTCTGCTGAATCCTGAGAGGCATGGGAGGCATAACCTGGGTGGTACCTCATATGACAAGCACTGCTATTTAATATCTATGCAGGGAAGCGCCAACAATGAGGCCAGGTGAGACGATCGCCTCAGGCAGCACCAGGAAGGGGCAGCCGAAGGTCCATGAGCAATGAGCGCTTTCATTGTGGCAAAGGGGTTAGATTAAGAAATTGGCATTGGGGGGGGGGGGAGGGGGGAAGCTGTTTTAGTTTTTGCGCTGCAGGCAGCAGAAAGGCTAAGTGCACCCCTGCATCCATGGTCACTTTAACAGAAGACCCTATCAAAACCAGAGACTTATAATTTCCCAAGACACCATTCCCTGGAACCACTAAAATGTGGTCGTAAAAACACAAATCAGTCGATCAGGCGCTCCTAACCCCATCCTACAGTCACGCCATCTATAGGCAAAAGATGTAAACTACAACACAGCTAGAACGCAAGCGGTATATATAAAGGCTCTCACGGGTTGGTGTTGCTCAGAATGAAGAAGGCGCTGCCTCTGGGATTGGAAGGACTTTCTCCTTTGGCGGCAAACTCAGCCAGTTTATCCAGGTGAGAATCCGGTAGACTTCCCTCTTCATCTTCCTCATCTTCAGCTGCTGAGGACACAAAGAGACGTCGTGCGGCTGCAGCAACGAATGACAAAAAGGTAACCGTTCATAAATGACAGCGGTGGCGACATCCACTTACATTCTTCACTTCCCTCTTCTTCCTCATGATCTTCTTCAGTTGGCACCTGCAGGACGGACATGAGCATATTCAGGAAGAGGACAGGTTCTCTTCAAAAAGGGTTGTTTGGGATTAGAAACAGCGCCTCTATTGTCCATGGGCAGGGTCTGGTAGCTGCAGCTTCGGCCCTATGCAAATGGGTCTGAGCTGCAATATCAAGCACGGCCTGTAGGCAAAACTGCCATATGTTTTGTAAGGAAGCAGCCATTTTTTTTAATCCCATACAATTTACTAAATTACTAGTGATCTGTACAATCCTATAAGGTGTATTTCTATCTCGATATGGTTTGCAAACCTTTAATACACCTAAATTCTAGCAATATCTTTATTATATATATATTATAATTTTTTATATAGGATGTAAATGCAAGCCTTACCTTAGCTGAGGCTATCTTCTTTCTTCCTGACTTCTGGCCTCCCCTGGAAGTAATTACAAATGGAGGGGTTGTTAAAATCTACTGACCAGCCGAATATGTCACGTGTATATGGGGCCTACCGGCTCTCCCCCAACGGCAGAATGTCGGGGTAAAGGTCGGGCATTCTGAATTTCAACATGCTTGAATTCTTTGTGATCAGGAACGATATGTTGTCACCATTGAAAACTTATACCCTCTCAAAAGAATGTGCATATGCATGGGGGGGATGTCAGAATTTTATGGCGAGCTTAAAGGGGTAGGAATTATTTAAAATGGACGCCAGCAGCCTGTCCTAGACTGTGAGCTGGACTAGTTGCCGCAACTTGCAGCGCCGCCTACGCAATCGATGGAAATGATGCGATCCTGCCTACGATATGCTGTCCATGGCTGAGCAGCCTGACAGGAACACTCACCAATGTGTAGTATAGGCAAGTGCTGGAGTGTAGTGAGGCCCCTAACCCTCTCCTAGGCAGCTCAGTAAAGTAGTGACACCAGTCCTGCTCACATTCTAGGACAGGTTGCTGAGGCCCATTTTAAATAACTTCTGGAGAGCCCCTTTAAATGATATGCATACTACAACCATGGGGTCATTTATGACCAGATATACTCCACTTTTGTTTGCGTATATCTGGTGCAGATTCTGTTGCATGCCACGTTGCGGCAGAATCTGCAACCTCTTCCCCGGCTCATGCCAGGTTTTAAAAAAGGGGGGTGTGGCATAGGCCATTCATTTGGCGTCTCTACATAACTTCGGCGCAGGGTTTATTAAGACTGGGCATCTAAAACGTTAGTCTTAATAAATGTGGCCCTAAATGCCTCGTGCATATATAGCGAGGTCTCCAATAAACAGCCAATGAAAATGACTCCTTTTATTCTACACACGCACTGAAAGAATAGAAACTGTCATTTTCATTGGCTGCTTATGGTAACACTACAATTTACTACACCAGTGCTCATATGCCGACCAGACTCAGGTCTAGTCGTTTGGACATTATCCTCACTTCTTATCTTTGCTGTTAATATTGTCTCCATCAGCCAGATTGTCCACAGCGATGGCCAAGAAGACGTTCAGTAATATATCTGTGCAGAAAAGTCAAGGATGTATCTATATGGTCTGCAAGAAATCCTCTGCTAACACCAGGTATTCCCCCACATCTTCACATAATATTATTTTTTAAAGGGGTTTTCCGCTGGGAAAAAACTGTGGCAGTAGGCTCACTGATCATAATTCTCACCTCACTGATCTCCGTCAGCTCCCATTCTGTTGCTGCTCGGGTCTCTGCGCGTCTTTACTTCCTGGTCCTGCCTCAACACACAGGAAATGACCACCCAGCCAATCACTGGCTTAAGCGGGTCACTGCTGCATCCAGTGATTGGCTGCAGCATGTGTTGAGACAGGACCAGGAAGTAGAGACGCGGAGAAGACCGAGCAGTGCCAGAACAGGAGCAGTGGTGGCCCTGTTACGGCCTTTTTGCACTGGTGCCCCCAGGAGCTTAAATGGGGTTTTCCGACTGTTTTAAACTGATTGATGACCTATCTTCAGGATAGGTCATCAGTCAGTGGGGGTCAGACACCCAGGACTCTCTGCCGATCAGCTGTTTGAGGAGGCCGTGGCCGTCATTTGTATAGCGCCATCCATTGTATAGTGGTTGTACTTGGTTCACTTGAATGGGACTGAACTGCAACTAGGCCACGTGACTGATGAGCTTAACGTCACTGCCTAGGGAAAGCTGGGAGGAGGCCACGGCGATCACTGGGACGCAGGGCAAGCTGCGAGGAGGCCATGGCGATCATTGGGACGCAGGGCAAGTTGTGAGGAAGCCACAGCGATCACTGGGGCACAGGGCAAGCTGCGAGGAGACCATGGTCGATCACTGGGGCACAGGGCAAGCTGCGAGAGACCATGTCGATCACTGGGGCACAGGGAAAGCTGCGAGGAGACCATAGTCGATCACTGGGGCACAGGGCAAGCTGCGAGGAGACCATGTCGATCACTGGGGCACAGGGCAAGCTGCGAGGAGACCATGTCGATCACTGGGGCACAGGGCAAGCTGCGAGGAAGACCATGTCGATCACTGGGGCACAGGGCAAGCTGGCGAGGAGACCATGTCGATCACTTGGGGCACAGGGCAAGCTGCGAGGAGACCATGTCGATCACTGGGGCACAGGCAAGCTGCGAGGAGACCATGTCGATCACTGAAGCCAGTTGTTAGGTAGACCTTTCCCTGTAGCTCCCTGGTATTTGATAACTGGTTTTCCAACTATGGTACTTGATAGGTTTGAGACCAATTTTGCACTATTTAGGATTGTATGGCCAAGTGTCCACCATCATGGCCGATTTAAGACTGTTTTCTCTCAATTACCTGCAACTAATTACCTTTCTCGCAAACAACTTGACTGGTTGCCAGCATTTTTCTTCTACTGGTCCTAATTTAGCTGATCAGCCAATTGGACAGAACCGAATAGATGTGCCTCAGTTTTTTTTGGTGCTTGGAATGTCCGGGCTCTGTGTTTGCATCAAGCCTCCAAACCTAAGCCCTACAATGAGTAGACCACTGCCATATATGGAGGCTTTTGGTGAAAGTGAACAGCTCATAGTACATAACTTTTTATAAAAATCACCAAAAATAAATACCATGAAGGTGATGAACTGTGCCAATAATTTAAATGCTATATATGCTGAAAAATTATAGGATACAATTTCCACATATAAAGAGGATGATAAAATATACGCAGACGCCAGCATCCCAGGGAAGAATGGGCCGCCGTAGCGCCATGATCCCATCATACATCACTGCGTTTCAGTCTCACCGGTCAGATCTAAAGCGAGAAAATGATGACGTCAACCTAACACATTTGCACCACAAAAATAAGTTTTTCTGTCTGGATTTTGATATTGAAGCCTATCCTTAGGCAGGGTTGGACCAGCTGATCAGTGGTATGTTGGGAGCAGACCCCCAGTGATCTGATATTTTGGCCCATCCTAGAAAGATATCGATATCACATCCCAGAACAGCCCTCACCTGGAATACAGTGAGCAGTGCCTGTGGGAAGGTATCAAAAGTACTTCTTTGGTCTGGGTCTCATCAAAAGTTGAACTTTCCTCCAAAAAGTTGCATCCAAGCAAGGAGAAGATGATGATGAAGAGGAAGAGGAGCAGCAGTAAAGAACAATGATTTCATGGAGTTCAGCAGTGAGGCGACCAGGTACTTAAGGATGCCCAGTGTCTGGAGGTCGTGGAGGAAGAGAGAGAGGAGACATGATGAATGACAGGGCATAACATCATCATCATCATCCATGGGCCACAGAAGAGATTAAAAAATATGTATCGTCCACAATATGAATATTTGCGGGACATAAGGTACAATATCTATCCTCTGCATATGAGGGCCCATTCAAATGACCATATTTTCGGTCTGCATCCGATCCACATATTTTGCCGATCAGATACTTCAAAGGGACCACAAAAGATGCGGACAGCACATCATGTGGTGTCCGCATCCATATGTCCGATCCGTGGCCCCGCAAAAAAGAATATGTCCTATTCCTGTCTGTTTTGCAGACAAAGATAGGCATTTCTAACAAAAGAAGGAATGTACGGGACAGCAAAATGCGTATCGCACACAGCCCGTATTCGTGTTTTGCGGATCGGAAAAACGGATATAGTCGTGTGAATAGACCCTAAGACAAACACTGAGGCATGGAGCGGCATGCAACCCTTTTTATCAGTAGGAAGCAATGACAAAACTCTTGATTAATGTGAAAAATGAAAATTAGACATCATACAGGACATGATAATCTCTTTCTAATAAAGCTAGAACCAGTCCTGTACCTTAGATGGATCCAAAGATCTCCACATTCATTGCTCTAATTGCTCTGCTAGATTTAATCCAAGCTGAGGGGGCATGTCCTTTTTGCAGTAGCTCTCTCCCTATCACAGCTTGGGCTGCATTGTTTCTGCGGCAGCTCTCTTCCTATCACAGCTCAGAGAGTATGTACTTTCTGCTGCAGCTCTCTCCCTATTACAGCACAGATGTGTCATTTTTGCAGCAGCTCTCTCCCTATTACAGTTCAGGGGGCATGTCTTTTCTGCTTAGCTCTCTCCCTATCACAGCTCAGGAAGTTGTCTTTCTACTGTATCTCTCTTCCTATCACAGCTCAGGGGGCATGTCCTTTCTGCTGTAATATATTCCTATCACAGCTCAGAGAGATGTACTTTTTTGCTGCAGCTCTCTCCCTATTAACAGCACAGGAGATGTGTCCTTTTTGCAGCAGCTCTTTCCCTATCACAGCTCAGGGGGCATGTCTTTTCTGCTTAGCTCTCTCGCCTATCACAGCTCAGGAAGTTGTCTTTCTACTGTATCTCTCTTCCTATCAACAGGCTTCAGGGGGCATGTCCTTATCTGCTGTAATATATTCCTAATCACACTCAGAGAGTATGTACTATTCTGCTTGCAGGCTCTCCTCCTAATTACACGCACAGGAGATGTGTCCTTTTTGGCAGCCAGTCTCTCCCTGATCTACAGCTCAGGGGGCATGTCTTTTCTGCTTAGGTCTCTCCCTATCACAGCTCAGGAAAGTGTGTTCCTTTTCTGGCCTGTAGATCTCTCCCTATCACAGCTTCAGGGGCACGTCCTTATATGCAGCAGCCCTCTCCATGTAATTGGCAAGCATCTAACAGAAAATATGGCTTGGAGGCAAGTTAAATGATGGAAAGTGAGCCAATGTGCAAACCAATCTAAGTAGGTGGAAAGCGCAAATCACCTATGCAGATTAACACACCTAGGGTGGCGCTGTATAATGAGTTATAAGAGAATATTATTAACAAACTGGACATTTATGTAACATAAAGTAAATACTAACTGTAAACTAAATTTTTTCATGCTGAACTACAGTACAGTAAAATAACATTTAACAGTGGACAACCCCTTTAAGGTCACATATGGTTTCTAAAAGTTTTTCTACTCTTACATCTTGTGCCCTCTACAGGCTTTCCTTGATTGTCCTCCTCTTATCCCCACAGTATTGTATGTTTCAAATTAACTTATTAATAATTATAATTTACATACATGATATAGTGTATTCATGTAAAAAGTTTTCCTTGGTGGGCGCCATTCCCCTAGGGTTGCTCAAAGGCACAAGGCCTAGTGTGCCTATGGGCAAAGTTCCTCCTACTGTAGTTACCTATCTGCTGTGTATAGTAAACCCTTGGACACACAGGGGACAACCTATTGGCAATCATTATCAATCACCTCGCCCAGTTCCAGCACAGTATCTCATTTGGCCATGGCTCCTGCTGATGGCTGTAATTAAACCAAACACCTCCTCCACTGCTCCTGATCTCAGCCATGGCCAGTAATTTCAGCTACGGCTCTACTTTCCTACTCAGCCGGCAGCGTGGAATGGCCAGGCAGCTGGCGCCCATTTTTTGACATCAGGAAGAATTGGCCTCTAAAGTTTTGCTTCCTGATTAAGTTTCAGCCTGTCCTGGCTCATGTTCACATGTTTCTGTTATTGCATTTGCCTTCTGAATTTGTTCCTGACCATGGCCTTGTGCCTGGCTATGCCACTGCCATGTCCTGTAGACTGTCTGCCTGGTTCCTTTTGTTCTACTGCTGATTGCCTTCTGAATTTGTCACTGACCCTGACCTTGTCCCTGGCTATGCCACTGTCATGTCCTTTATACTGTCTGCCTGGTTCCATTTGTTCTACTGCTGATTGCCTTCTGAATTTGTTCCTGACCCTGGTCTTGCCCCTAGCTACGCCACTGTCATGTCCTTTATACTGTCTGCCTGGTTCCTTTTGTTCTAGCTGCTGATTGCCTTCTGAATTTGTCACTGGACCCTGACCTTGTCCCTGGCTACGCCACTATCATGTCCTTTATACTGTCTGCTGGTTCCTTTTGTTCTACTGCTGATTGCCCTTCCTGAATTTGTTACTGACCCTGTCCCTGGCTATGCCACTGCCATGTCTTTTGGAATGTCTGCCTGGTTCCTTTTGTTCTCCTGCTGATTCCCTTCTGAATTTGTTTCTGACCCTGGTCTTGTGCCTGGGTATGCCACTGCCAAGTCCTTTAGACTGTCTGTCTGGTTTCTTTTGTTCTAGACCCTGGCCTTGTCCCTTGCTATGCCACTGCCATGTCGTTTAGACTGTCTGCCTGGTTCCTTTTGTTCTACTGTTGATTGTCTTCTGAATTTGTTCCTAACCCTGGCCTTGTCCCTGGCTATGCTACTGTTATTGCCCTTTAAACTGTCTGCCTGTTCCTTTGTTCTACTGTTGATTGTCTTCTGAATTTGTTCCTGACCCTGGCCTTGTCCCTGGCTATGCTACTGTTATGCCCTTTAGACTGTCTGCCTGTTTCCTTTTGTTCTACTGTTGATTGTCTTCTGAATTTGTTCCTAACCCTGGCCTTGTCCCTGGCTATGCTACTGTTATGCCCTTTAAACTGTCTGCCTGGTTCCTTTTGTTCTACTGTTGATTGTCTTCTGAATTTGTTCCTGACCCTGGCCTTGTCCCTGGCTATGCTACTGTTATGCCCTTTAGACCGTCTGCCTGGTTCCTTTTGTTCTACTGTTGATTGTCTTCTGAATTTGTTCCTGACCCTGGCCTTGTCCCTGGCTATGCCACTACCATGTCCCTTGGACTATCTGCCTGGTTCCTTTTGTTCTACTGCTGATGGCCTTCTGAATTTGTTCCTGACGCTGGCCTTGTTGCTGGCTATGCCACTGTCATGTCCTTTGGACTGTGTGCCTGTTTCCATTTGTTCTACTTCTAACTGCCTTCTGAATTTGTTCCTGACCCTGTCCTTGCCCCTGTCATATCCTTTACACTGTCTGTCTGGTTGCTTTTGTTCTACTGATGATTGGCCTTCTGAATTTGTTCCTGACCCTGGCCTTGTCCCTGACTATGCCACTACCATGTCCCTTGGACTATCTGCCTGGTTCCTTTTGTTCTACTGCTGATGGCCTTCTGAATTTGTTCCTGACCCTGGCCTTGTTGCTGGCTATGCCACTGCCATGTCCTTTGGACTGTGTGCCTGTTTCCATTTGTTCTACTGCTAACTGCCTTCTGAATTTGTTCCTGACCCTGTCCTTGCCCCTGTCATAACCTTTACACTGTCTGTCTGGTTGCTTTTGTTCTACTGCTGATTGCCTTCTGAATTTGTTCCTGACCCTGGCCTTGTTCCTGGCTATGCCACTGCCACGTCCTTTACACTGTCTGCCTGGCTCCTTTTGTTCTACTGTTGATTGCCTTCTGAATTTCCTCCTAAACCTGGCCTTGTCTCTGGCTATGCCACTGCCATGTCCTTTGGACTATCTACCTGGTTCCTTTTGTTCTACTGCTGATGGCCTTCTGAATTTGTTCCTGACCCTGGCCTTGTCCCTGGCTATGCCACTACCATGTCCTTTGGACTGTCTGCCTGGTTCCTTTTGTTCTACAGTACTACTGACTCAGACCTCTGGCTTCCTCCTGACTATGTCCTGTTCATCTGTCCAGATGAATCCAATTCCAGACTCCTTGAATGCCTTAATTATATACAAAAGCAGGAGTATGAATTACAGTAAAACTAGGCACCTATGCCATTCAGGAAACTGGAAAGCTGCCATCTGCATTTCCTATAATCTGGTACATTATTGCTATTACACTGAAAAAGAAGAAGAAATGAGACGAGAAGCTTGGGGACATGATCAAACCTCTGACAGGCTCGCCAACGTACAATAGGTCTGTACAAATGTATCTGCAGGATTTCTGTGAAACACAATTTAAAGATGCACCTGTGAATGGTATAAGCCTCTCAATTAATGCTTCATAGAACCAGACCGCACAGAGGAATGAGAGAGATGATCTCAGGATGAAAGTGTCCTGATGTACGGCACCCGCTGTTCTCTTCAGGCGGACATGACACAATGAAAACTGTGAAAGTTGCTATTTAAGGAAGGCAGCGGGTGCGATATGAATCTCTGGATGAACTCAGCATGTTTAATGATTCACTCTCACACGTCTTGTAGATCACTTATATTATAATTTTCGATGGTGGTTTTAAAAATTGTTTAATCACTGTTATACTAATATACCGAGTCTCTCCTATTATAGATATTTATGGCACAGCTTACATTGCAGGTATACATAGCAGGAATAGCCCGACATATACCTCCGCCGGAAGGTTGCTCCAAATAGGCATATATTATCCTACTGTAATGGCATTTATCGTGTAGGCAGAGTTAACACAAGGCACTTACTAATGTATTGTGATTGTCCATACTGCCTCCTGTACTGGTTGGATTCATTTTTTCATCACATTACACATTGCTTGTATCCAGGGCTTATGACCACCCTGCAATCCAGCAGAGGTGGTCGTGCTTGCACACTATAGGAAAAGGTGCGGGCCTATGCACTTTCCCTCAATCCCAGCCACCAGAGAGGCTGATGCTTTTTCCTATATTGTGCAAGCACGGCCACCGGTGCTGGATTGCAGGGTGGTTGTAACCCCTGTGTATGAGCCGTGTATACTTTGATGGAAAAATATCCAGGGGTTAAGGCCACCACTGTGGCGCAGATATGAGGTGGCCAGGATGGTAGCTGCTGCACATGCGTGCCTAAGTGCACTTCCACGTTACCAGCCACCAGAGAGGCCAGCGATTTTTCCTATAGTGTGCAAGCACGATCACCGCTGATGGATTGTAGGCTCGTCATAACCCTTAGAAACGAGACGTGTATAATGTGATGTGCCGTGTATAATGTGATAGCCTACAGCTATTAGGGCATGCTGGGAGTTGTAGTTTCACAACAGCTGGAGGGCCGCAGGTTGAGCATCCCTGCCCTAAATGATAAGGTGTTTTCCTGCCTTCCTAGTGCTAGCTGCAAAGTGCAATCCCTTTAATTGAATTACAGTCCACACAGACACTCAGACTCGTGTGACAGCACACCTCGTCCTGCTGACCTTGTGACCTTGAAGATCCTCAGCAGCCGCACACAGCGAAGGACAGAAATTCCCAGTGGGGACATGATATGGAACTCAACAAGAACGGTCTCCAGGATGCCACCGCATACGACAAAGCAGTCAAATCGATTGAAGAATGACACAAAATAGGCCTGGAAACCCAGACTGTACAATTTCAGGAGCATTTCCAGAGTGAAGAGAGAAAGCAGCACCTTATTAGCATAGCCTGAAAAATAAGAAGGGTGGTGTAACAATGTCCTTGGTAAGGCTGTATGATTTCAGTAAAGTATAGTTGGTTTATTCAGTTCCCTTTAAGATTGGTAGAGGGATCTACCATTCCGCCCCACTCCAGTACCTCTACTCCCCCTATCCTAAGTTGTTCTCAGATAGTTACTGGAGAATAAATAGAGGAATCAGGTTGTCAGTCTGGGTCAGAGCTTGGAGACTGTGTGACCTGTGCAGGCTGTACAAAGCCTGATCCCCCTGTTTGTTTTGAAGTACCTAGATGAGGTAACCTTCTGTTTAGTTAGCGCCCAGACGGGCAGGTATTTTATTCATGTATTGTTTTGTGCTGTGGTTTCACCCATGTGGATGCTGAACTTGGATGCCTGTGGTGTTTATGAATTAAATATACCCAATTTGGACTTTTAACCTTTGATGTCCGTGTCACTGCCTAACCCACCCTCAAGGAGGTCATAGGAATTGGGCAAAGTGAAGGTCAATACCGTACATAAAGTGAAAATGTTCCCTACAATTTAACAGTTTATATAACAATGAAATCTGCATTGAGCAGTGTGAACTCAATATAATGAAATTTGTAAGTGTCACTACTACGATCATTCATCCTCACACAGATTCATTGTTTGATGGCAGCTCATTACTCTGTGGTAACAGGGATGTTCTGCTGACGAACAAGAATTTTATATAACGCATAAAGTCGGGTGACCTAACAAACAAGCGTTTTGCTCTTTTTTTTGGCACATTTACATGGGGCAGTTATTGGAAACAAGCTTTCGTAGGAGCTTGTTACCCATAATTGACCCAATCCTGAGCCAGTGTAAAAGGGGTTGGCCCATATCATACACTGGTGGCATATCGCTATGATATGCCACCAATAACAAATAGGTGCAGGTACCACCTCTGGGACCTGCAGCTATCAAAGTGAAAGAGGGCGCACCACGCAAGCGTGGCTGCCCTCCATTCATTTCTAGGGGAGTGCTGAAAATAGCTGTGCTCCGGCTCAGCTATTTTCGTAACTTCCATAAAGGTGAAAGGAGAGATGGTGGCTCTTGTAGAGTGCTGTCTCCAATCACTTTACTGGGAGTTCCAGAAATTGGCAAGCGCGCTCACTCAGAATTTCCATAGAAGTGAATCGAGAGCATGCTGTGCTCTTTTTTTTTGCTTTGGAGACCACGTACTAGACATAGGTGTGGGTCCCTAAGGTCTTGCTTGGATATGCCACCAATATATGAGATGGGCCAATCCCTTTAAAAGGGTATTTTCATCACAGACAATGGGGGCATATTGCTAGGATATGCCCCCATTGTCTGATAGAGGTGGGACCCGCACCTACGCCGAGAATGGAGCGGGCAGAACAGTGGCTAGAGGACCCTGGGATTCCGTTGGTCTGGCCACCACCAAGCGCTCTCCTCATACAAGGAATGGGAGCACACTGCGCTCCCATTCATTTCTATGGCGGGGACGGAAGTAGCTCGGCTATTTTTGGCAGCCCCATAGAAATGAATGGAGGGCGGCTGCGAATGCTCAGTGTGTCCTCCACAACTTTCAGGGCTCCATTCTCTATATAGGTGCGGGCCCCACTGCTGGCGATATGCCCCCATTGTCTGTGATGGGAAAACCCCTTTAAACTATCCAAATCCCTGTTATAATCTGATCTATTCATCAAGCCTCTTACCTTGTATCTGAGTCAGCCATTCTGGCTGCCGGTAATGCTCAGATGCTATGGTCAGCGTGTTAAGAAAAACCAGGATCAGAACCATCCAATAGAAAGTGACAGATTTTACCGCCAGACGACATTTCCTCCTGAAAGCTCTATTCCATCGCCTTAGCTTCCGACTGTCGGAGAACACATATTGTTTATTAAAAGCCGACTTATATTATGTAGATACAGACAATACATGAATTTAGAAGTATCAATGTTCTAGCAGATGCCTCAAGTATCTTAATTGCAGAAGTCACAAATTTGTGCACATACCCCATTTTGGTCCTTTTTCCATTTAAGCTGCACTCACCAGTTTTCTGAACAGTGGTCGTGGCATGGGTAGGAGGCGTTTTGGCCTAAGTGGCCCAATGGAGGTAAAAGGAGCACCCGAAAAGTGGCATAAATTACAATATAAATCTATGGCAGCTACCAGCTTAAAGGCGTTTTGCCATTACAGACAATGGGGGCATATCGCTAGGATGTGCCCCCCATTGTCTGATACGTGCAGGTCCCACCTCTGGGACCCGCACCTACACGGAGAACAGAGTAGGGAAAGCAGTGGAGGGTGTACCGCGCAGGGGCATCCGCCCTCCTTTCATTTCTATGGAGGCCTCTGAAAATAGCCGAGCACTGCCTCGGCTATTTCTGTAGGCCCCACAGACATAAATGGAAGCAGGGGCAGCGCATGCGCGGTGCGCTCCCATTCACTTGTATGGGAGCAGCAAGGAGCAGCAGTTGGTGTTGGCCGGACCCCAGGAAACCCGTAATCCTCCAGCCACAACTCTCCCTGCTCAGTTCTTGTTGTAGGTGTGGGACCCGCACCTATCAGACAATGGGGCATATCCTAGCGATATGCCCCCATTGTCTGTGATGGAATACCCCTTTAAATCTCTGCGTGGCCTCATGGAAAATGTCGCATGACAATTTTTTGTTTGGAACTCTTGTGCTCGTTGCCTTTCCGCCACAGGGAAACACTGAGGTCACACAATGGCTGCTGCATCAAAACGGGAATGTGTGAACAAGGGTGTAATAGCATTGTCATTACTTACCAGCAACCTGTCTGACCCAGCTTGCTCCTGCATAGGCAAATAATAGAAACAGAAGAATTTGCTGTAAATGTATTTTATATCCAGAGACAGATGATTAATTTTACTAAATATGGCCTCGTTCACATTTCCATTATTCTCTGATGTGTGATGTCTTCATTTTCCACGGACAGCACATGTACCCATTGATTTTCATGTGTTTGTTCACACATCAATACTTTTTTACTGACCGCGGGTGAGTGGAAAAAATGACGAAGACATGCACTACTTTGGTCTGTGATGCGGACCAAACATGCCCATGATTGTCTAAGGGTCTGTGAAAAAACACGGACACCACATGGATGTTGCGTCTGTGTTTAGTCCGTTTGTCACCGACTACTAATAAGAGATGCTCTGGAAATTAAAGGGATTTTCCAGGATGGGGGTCCGACACCTGGGACCCTCGACAATCAGCTGTTTGAGAAGGTACTGGTGCTCCTGTGAGCGTCGCTGCCTTCTCGCAGCTTACCAAGCACAGCGCCGTACATTGTACAGTACAGTGGCTATGCTTGGTATCGTGCTCAGCCCCGTTCACTTGAATGGGGCTGAACCGCTCCTAGGCCACGTGACCGATGAACGTAAAGTTACTAGGATAGGAAAAGCGGAGAGAAGGCCGCGGCGCTCACGGGAGTGCTGGTGCCTTCTCAAACAGCTGAGGATAGGTCATCAGTAGTAAAATCCCAGAAAACCCCTTTAACAAGAGCAAAAAACAGACACACGGACCAAACACGGACATCTTTGCTGAACATGTCTAATTATAGACCCGCCTCGGCAGTGTTTGCGGGAGGGGGAGGGGGGTGGGTTTGTCTTCTACAAGTAATGGGTCAGGGTTGGGCCCGTTTCACACAAGTGTAAGAGTGCATTCACAGGACTGTCTGCAAATTGCGGATCTACAAAATACAGATGCGGTCTGTGTGCCGCCTGCACTTTTCACAGGCCCCGCTAAAAAAAGACCCATTTTTGTCCGCAAAACGAGCAAGAATAGGGCTTGTTCTATCTTTTGCGGCTCATCCGTGTCTGGATTTTTTGTGGCCCCATAGAAATGAATGGGTCCGCAAAAAAATGTTGCGGCTCACACAAGGGCAGAAAATACGGGTGTGAATGCACATGTGTATACCCGTATTATGGCCACTTTACACTAAGCTATAGCATTGCCATGTAGAAAGGAATATTTTTTCCATGCTTAGAAAGCTAATACATATTACTGGTGTCTTCATAATCATATATTGTGCCTGTGTATAAAGCAGTAACATCTATATTAGCTTTCTAAGCATATCTCAATGTGGTAAGTTTACAGTAGGTAGTGCATATGATATGTACATGCTAGGACACAGCTCTTTCTTCAGCATGCTGATGTCAATCAAGGGGGAGTGTGCAGAGCACAGGGTGTGTAACAAAGCAGTGCTCAAATGGTTCAGCCCCTCCTCCTGGTGCTCCAATTACTCATTTGCATATGAATAAATCATATCTCTGCAGCTGTTTATTATGCAGACAAAAGAAAAGTATTGTTTAAATCAGCATGATGAGCCCTACCAGGCCTTGTTTAATAGGGTTGATCATGCTGACAGAGCCTTTTTAATGATAGATCATGACTTACATGCACAGGGAGCAGCAGTTTGTATGTTCATCATCTATATTCTCTGTATTCAGTGATGTCGTCTCGCTTGCAGGAAGGCTGGCTGCAGAAAAATGCAGAATAAACATGTTATTGAGAGGATTTGTTATATCTATTACCTACTCTCTATGTCTTTTTACGTGTCGTCATCTATAAAATCAGTCTTTTCTTATAGGCTGCATATATTCTCTTCTTTTCTGAAATGATATCAATGACCCCTGGTACGGATTGGGGATACACATAAATAAATGTACACGTGTACGTATAAAACATCACAGTGGAATGGAAATGTGAATCAGAGCGCCAAATACGGTGAGATACGGTTGTAGTGTTTTATTAGATACTGACTTCAGTTCTTAATATGTAATCTGACACATTTAGAGGGCATGTCCACCACTTGTAACACCACTTTACAGTTTACATATAGAAGTAGACTACATAAAACATTAAAGAAACACTCCGTTTTTTATTTTACATATATTACTAACTCACCCTGTCTAAGCCCGACTCAGTTCCATCCATAGATTTTGAACCTTTGATATGATGGTCGTGGTTATGGTCATGTGACCTCCTTGCTCTAATGTTAATGGCTCCCTGTGAACCACAGGATGACATCATCGCCTATCAAATCACTCCTGGCAGCTCTCTGTCTCCTCTCTCCCTCCAATGTTCCTCTATATGTCCCTGTATTCTGTTGAATATATAATTTCTCCCGTATCTAAAGGACCAGGAGTGTAGACATACAGTTGGGGAGTTTATACAGTGATGAGCTGCTGTTATATAAACCTCCTGACTCACACTGCCAGCCTGTACCATCTGTGTGTACTGACTCTCCAGATGAGCTTCACACTGGTCTCCCTGCATCCTGCATGTTAAGAGCTAAAAGTGGAGAGAGAGAGATGACAGGCTGAAGCTGCATCACATAGGAAAACATGGAGACCCTGCAGTGTGAGGGCACAGCAGCTGTGTCAGTAATCTGTCATGGCTGCCGTTACATAGAGCAGCGCAGTGTGGTGAGACTCCACCCCGTCTGTCTCTGCAAAGCCAAGCATGATGGGAATTGTAGGATTCATTAGGAAAACCATATGTGAAGGGGAAAAGGAATCAAGATGGCTGATAACCCACAAACAGGTATATACAGGATATAAACAATAATAATAATTGCCTGTACTGCATTATATAGGCAAAAAAAGAATCCCGGGGTGCTTCTTTAAATACATAAGGTATATCATACTCATCCTGACTTGGCCATACACAAGATGAATGACGACTGAACCTGCCATTTTTGGCAGGACCAGATGACCACCTAATGTGTATTGGGGGATCAGACTGTTGGATTTCAATATGCCCAATCCTTTTGTTCAGAAGGAGGATAACCATACACAAGATATCTGTCATCTGGCAGCCCTCTCTCCTGATCCCCCATACACATGCCTGCTCGACTTTCGACCACATTTATCTAAGTGTATGTCAGACATTACACTTGGTGTTTTAATTTAGAGCTGCATTCACGACACTGCAGGCTTTGGTGCTGAAAACTTCCAGCATTCTTTGCTGCTACCTAGAACTAGACTAGAGTCAGTTGCATGCATCGTAATGTAGCATGTTCTTTACACTCTAAATAGTGTAAAGTGAAACTAGGAGTTAAAGGGTTTCTGTCACCAGTTTTTTTCGGTATGAATCAGGCTGACATTAGAGATGTGCTAATGTCACCTGATTCCAAATATATATATCTGTTTTATTTACTGGTGCCCCCATTTTTATATAAAATGAACTTTTATTTTATGCTAATAAGGCCTCTAGGTGCAAGGGGCGTTACCCCTGCTCCTAGAGGCTCTGTTGATTGACAGGACCAGGCAGAGAAGAAACACTCCATTCACCATAGCTTGCAAGGACCTTCAATGATGTCATGACCATGTGATCAGTCACATGGTTTAGGAGGAGACAGGCTGTTTGTGTGATCCTAACCATGTGACTGATCACATGGTCATGACATCATTGAAGGTCCTTGCAAGCTATGGTGAATGGAGTGTTTCTTCTCTGCCTGGTCCTGTCAATCAACAGAGCCTCTAGGAGCAGGGGTAACGCCCCCTGCACCTAGAGGCCTTATTAGCATAACATAAAAGTTCATTTTATATAAAAATGGGGGCACCAGTAAATAAAACAGATATATATTTGGAATCAGGTGACATTAGCACATCTCTAATGTCAGCCTGATTCATACCGAAAAAACTGGTGACAGAAACCCTTTAAGAGGCAAATCTGTTGACATGCTTGCTGACTGTTTCCAATATCAAGTGTATATATAAACTGTAAAATGGCATTCAATAGTGAACATACAACTTCCTGATCATTTGGCATAGAAAATAGTCCAAACTCAGGATCACTTGCAGACTTGGGAACATCTGGTAGTCTAGAAAATGAGTCCTGAATTAAAGGGAGACACCCGATAAATGACTTCCTGGTCATGGAGTAAGGGCTCATGGACACAGCCATTGTCATTTTTGCAGGTCCAGACATGTGCGTTCTACGTTGTGTCCCGCCCTCTATAGAACTGTCCTATCCTTGTCCGTAAAACTGACAAGTGCAGGACATGTTCTATTCTTTTGCAGGACTACGGAACGGACATACGTGTGCTATCCATATCTTTTGCGTCCCCATTGAAGTGAATGGGTCTGCATCCGATCCGCCAAAAATGTGGACAAAAAACAACGGTTGTGTGCATGAGCTGTAACAGAGGAGGAAAGTGACCATGCGGGTCTCAAGAAAAAATTTTTAGGTTCCATTTACACGTCTGCAAATTGCGGATAAGCCAAAAACATACACCGGACACCTGCGTTCCGCATTTTGCAGACCGCACATGGCCAGCCCTGTGATAGAAATGCCCATTCCTGTCCGTGGCTGTGGGCAAGAATAGGACATGTTCTATCTTTTTTGCGGGCCTGCGGAACGTAACTACGGATGCAGACAGCCCCATTGAGATGAATGGGTCCGCACCAGTTCCGCAAAATTGCATACGGTCGTCTAAATGGACCCTTAGTCTCAGCTGACAGAGAGAGCAAGATGGCAGCCAGGACCCAGTGTTGGGGCACCTCCTTCCATGTCCCATATCTATAGGACAAGGGTCAGCAACCTCCAGCACTCCAGCTGTTGTGAAACTACAATTCCCAGCATGCTCCATTCATTTCTATTGGAGTTCTAAGAACAACAGAACAAATATGCATGCTGGGAGTTGTAGTTTCACAACAGCTGGAGTGCCGGAGGTGGCCTACCCCTGCTATAGGCTATAATGTTCCGGACCCAACCGACCCAGTCAATTGCAATTAAAAATTCCCTTGAATATATAATAATCCACAAAATGACTAGCATATATATATATATCACTAGATATAAACTATTCACCAACACGTCACGGCACAAATCAGTGACAGGACCACGGGACACCGGTAAGGGACCAGGACTGTGCAGCTTTACACCGCAGTCCATGGGGTACAATATTGGGGGGGGGGGGGTCTAGTCACAAGTAAGCCACAAATCACTGGGTACACAAGCCAGAGAGTTACTGTGGGTTTCTGAGGAATGGTTAGGATGCATTAACCATTGAAGTCTCCCCTTCCTCCTGCCCGTCAAGTCGGCCAGAGAGACGCCTGTATGTGAGAGACAGACGGACATTGCACAAGACAGACAGATAGACATTGTCCACAAGAGATACATAGACAGAGGCGCAGAGGAAGCAATACGTGTGTGAAACAGACGTAACAGGAGGACGCCCGCGTAGATGTCTTCTAGAAGAAGGAGACTGTGGTCCTCGGGGAGTTTTTGCAGAAAGGAGTGTCTTACTGTACTTACTAAATACGGAGGCCTGAATTTAGCACATTATTGTCCTATATGCCTAAACATAGATACAAATATCAGTTTGCTCACATGGGATGTAATCTGCAACCCCTTAATATTAGGATCGGCACTTTTTCACCCAAAAAATAGCGGGTTTGATCTTGGCAGTGTGGCTTCACAAAATCTTATTATCTAATGTTTATGAGGTTTTGGGTTAAAGAGGACCTTTCACCACTCCTGACGTGCCTGTTTTCATAGCTTCATGCATTCTCCATGTAATAACAATTCTGGAACATCTATTCTTATGTCTGTATGTTGTGCCATTCCTTTATTATTTGCACTAGAAGTTATGAATAAATTGCTATTTGTCTTCAGTAAGGGAACAGAGGGGAGGTAACAAGTAGGGGGTGTGTACCTGCACAGTCTGAAAATGACAGCACTGATTGGATAGAGTCAGTCTGTGCAGGGACACACCCCCAACTGGTTACCTCCCCTCTGTACCCTTACTGAAGGTTAATAGCAATTCATTCATAACTTCTAGTAGGAATAATAAGGGAATGGCACAACATAGAGACATAAGAATAGATGCTCCAGAATTGTTGTTACATGGGGGATGCATGAAGTTATTAAAATAAGCATGTGAAGAGAGGGGAGAGGTCCTCTTTAAGGCTGAGTTCACACTTCAGTTATTTGGTCGGTTATTTCAAGCACTTATTGAAAGCCAAAACCAGAACCTCTGAGTTGGCTCACAATAAGGGCTCATGCACACGAACGTGCCGTTTTTTGCGGTACGCAAATTGCGGATCCACAAAACACATATGCCCGTGTGTTTTGAAATTTGGGGAATGGAACGGGCGGCCCATAGCAGAAATGCCTTTTCTTCTCCGCAAAATGGACAAGAATAGGACATGTTCTATTTTTTTTTTTTTGCGGGGGCCACGGAACGGAGCAACGGAGTGCTGTCCGCATCTTTTGCCGCCCCATTGAAGTGAACGGTCAACATCTGAGATGCAAAAAATGCGTCTCGGATGTGGAACCAAACCACGTTCGTGTGCATGAGCCCTAACTGATCAAAATAACTGAAGTTATAGGCATTAGTGGGGGTCAATAGTGGCGTACTTAGCAGCCTAGGGTATTGAAATGGCTAATGTAAACATCCCTGGAGGTCTAGGAAAGTGAGGTAATTAATGTAAGCATTCCTGGTGGTCCAGGGCAGTGAAGGGATTAAAGTTATCGTCCAGGATTTTTAACATCTGATCATTGGGGTCCGCCACCAGGCAGATCCGCTGTTTTCGGGGGTAGCAGCGCTCCTCCCATTGAGGTGAATGGGTGCAGCGCGGCAATAACCAGCGCTCTCGGGGAAAGCCACCTCAGACACTGTGGTCACAATTGACTGAGGGGGTTAAATTTCTGTGATCAGCATTAGCCATGGGTGTCTGCTGTTTAAAACTATGGCACCCGCTGTGTTTGCGTCTTTTTAAAGATTGGACTTAAACCAATGATTTTTTAATAATAATTTTTTTAAGCTGTTACAATTGGCCAAAAAATAATTTTTGTAATATATTTTATTTATTGATTTTGATGTTTTATTATTTCGGGTCCGTTTGTAGCGCATTTCACTGCAGCACATACAGAATCAGTACGTAGCCATGAATGCAGTGTACAGGTGTTGCAGTGAGCGCTGTACCGGCAGAAGCACACATTTCTGCTCCTGCCTGTGTCTGCTCCAATGAAACCTCTTGCATAGCAAATCAGTGCAGGATGCCCGCCCTACACCGATTATGCTGTGCCAGGCTTCAGCGGAGCGAGGACAGGCAGGAGCAGCGATGTGCTACGCACAGGTCTTAGCGGAGCGAGGACAGGCAGGGGCAGCGATGTGCTACGCACAGGTCTTAGCGGAGCGAGGACAGGCAGGAGCAGCGATGTGCTACATCACAGGTCTTAGCGGAGCGAGGACAGGCAGGAGCAGCGATGTGCTACGCACAGGTCTTAGCGGAGCGAGGACAGGCAGGAGCAGCGATGTGCTACGCACAGGTCTTAGCGGAGCGAGGACAGGCAGGAGCAAGCGATGTGCTACGCACAGGTCTTAGCGGAGCGAGGACAAGCAGGAGCAGCGATGTGCTACGCACAGCGGTTAGCAGCAGGAGCAGCAATGTGCTATGCACAGGTCTTAGCGGAGCCAGGACAGGCAGGAGCAGCGATGTGCTACGCACAGGTCTTAGCGGGGCGAGGACAGGCAGGAGCAGCAATGTGCTATCACAGGTCTTAGCGGAGCCAGGACAGGCAGGAGCAGCGATGTGCTACGCACAGGTCTTAGCGGAGCGAGGACAGGCTGGAGCAGCGATGTGCTACGCACAGGTCTTAGCGGAGCGAGGACAGGCTGAGCAGAGAAGGACAGGAGCAGGACAGCAGCGCGCTACGCAGAGGTCTTAGCTGAGGACAGGCAGGAGGCAGGACAGCAATAGCGCAGCAGGAGCTTAGCGGCAGCGGACAGGCAGGAGCAGCGATGTGCTACGCACAGGTCTTAGCGGAGCGAGGACAGGCAGGAGCAGCGATGTGCTACGCACAGGTCTTAGCGGAGCGAGGACAGGCAGGAGCAGAGCAAGTTGCTACGCACAGGTCTTAGTGGAGCAGCGAGGACAGGCAGGAGCAGCGATGTGCTACGCACAGGTCTTAGCGAAGCGAGGACAGGCAGGAGCAGCGATGTGCTACGCACAGGTCTTAGCGGAGCGAGGACAGGCAGGAGCAGCGATGTGCTACGCACAGGTCTTAGCAGAGCGAGGACACAGGCGGAGCAGAGATGTGCTACGCACAGGTCTTAGCGGAGCGAGGACAGGCAGGCAGGAGCAGCGATGTGCTACGCACAGGTCTTAGCGGAGCGAGGACAGGCAGGAGCAGCGATGTGCTAAGCACGCACAGGTCTTAGCGAGCGAGGACAGGCAGGAGCAGCGATGTGCTACGCACAGGTCTTAGCGGAGCGAGGACAGGCAGGAGCAGCGATGTGCTACGCACAGGTCTTAGCGAAGCGAGGACAGGCAGGAGCAGCGATGTGCTACGCACAGGTCTTAGCGGAGCAGAGGACAGGCAGGAGCAGCGATGTGCTACGCACAGGTCTTAGCGAGCGAGGACAGGCAGGAGCAGCGATGTGGCTAAGCAGAGGTCTTAGCAGAGCGAGGACAGGCAGGAGCAGAGAAGTTCTACGCACAGGTCTTAGCGGAACGAGACAGGCAGGAGCAGAGAAGTTCTACGCACAGGTCTTAGTGGAGCGAGGACAGGCAGGAAGCAGGCCGATGTGCTACGCAGAGGTCTTAGCAGGAGCGAGGACAGGCAGGAGCAGAGAAGTTCTACGCACAGGTCTTAGCGGAGCGAGGACAGGCATGAGCAGCGATGTTGCTACCACAGGTCTTAGCGGAGCGAGGACAGGCAGGAGCAGCGATGTGCTACGCACAGGTTTTAACGGAGCGAGGACAGGCAGGAGCAGCGATGTGCTACGCACAGGTCTTAGCGGGGCGAGGACAGGCAGGAGCAGCAATGTGCTATGCACAGGTCTTAGCGGAGCCAGGAGCAGCGATGTGCTACGCACAGGTCTTAGCGGAGCGAGGACAGGCAGGAGCAGCGATGTGCTACGCACAGGTCTTAGCGGAGCGAGGACAGGCAGGAGCAGCGATGTGCTACGCACAGGTTTTAACGGAGCGAGGACAGGCAGGAGCAGCGATGTGCTACGCACAGGTCTTAGCGGGGCGAGGACAGGCAGGAGCAGCAATGTGCTATGCACAGGTCTTAGCGGAGCCAGGAGCAGCGATGTGCTACGCACAGGTCTTAGCGGAGCGAGGACAGGCATGAGCAGCGATGTGCTACGCACAGGTTTTAGCGGAGCGAGGACAGGCAGGAGCAGCGATGTGCTACGCAGTGGTCTCAGGAGCAGCAATGTGTGCTCCTGCCAGTACAGCACTCACTGCAGCGAATATTGTAGAAGTCATAATCTGTACACCGCATATATGGCAATGGTGTACAGATTCTGTAAGTGCTGCAGTGAAAAGTGCTACAGACTGACCCGAACTAGTAAAATAATAAAACCAATAAATGAAATATTACAAAAAATTATTTTTAGGGCATTTTAACAGTTTACATTTAAAAAAAAAAAAAAGTTTAGGTATAAACCCTTAAAGGAGTTGTCCGTTTTCTTGATATTGATGACCTATCCCCAGGACATTGATGGGGGTCTGACACCCGGCACTCCTACTGATCAGCTCTTTTTGGTAGCTCCCGTTACTGGAAACAAAACAGTGGACGGAGCTGGAGGCAGAATCCTCCGTTCACTGTGAAGTTGCCATGCTGGGGTACTGTAACTCAGCTCCCATTCACTTGATTTACATTAGTAAGTGCCTTGTATTAACTTTGTCTGGATGGAGTGCTGCTCACACATGTGCCTTGCTGATCCATTCAAAGTCTATAGGACTGCTGTAAAGCACATGAGCGACCTTCGCTCTATTCAGATACTTCTGGAGCAGAGTATTCTTCTGATAGATCACTGCGGTTAGACCCTCACCGATCATACATTTATCAGTTATCCTGTGACTAGGTGATAAATGTTGTGAAATAACCCCCTTGAACTTGAACGCTATATCGGATACTCACGGTGTCGTTCATCTCTCTCATCCCCTTCTGGTTCAATATCTTCAGCCTGCGTGATCCAATCCAGATACCCTTTCAGATCTTCCTCCATTTGCTGCTTCTCCCTCAGTTTCTGGAAGTCTCCCCTGGCTTTGGCTTTCTCTCTTTCCTTTGAGAACTCTCTGAGACGGAGCAGATAAATGAAGAACGGTGTGAGCACAAAGAAGTCCAGGACACAAAGCAGCATGAAATCTACTAATGCTCTATATTAGGCTGGACAGCAATATGGCCACAGGGTAAATAAACCATTACACAGCTCCCATTGAAACCAGCGGGCCGTCCATCTAATGCACAGAAATGTAGGGCCCTCGAGAGAGACACTCAATTTAGACATATGCTTTATGTGATTAGACTGCACAATGAGAATCCCCCTTATAAACTCCTTAAATAAGACATTTGAAGATGGGTCTCTATACCAGACAACCTCAGTCTGTCAGCAGTTTTGACCATGTTAAACTGCTGACAGCACTAGATAGAGGCTGAGAAGAACAGTACAAACATACATTTTGTGGAGCTTACATCAGGAGTAGTGTAAATATGAAGTTTTATTCTGCCAGGTTCTTCCTCTTAGGTGCAATGAAGGTGGAGCTTCACCGTGGAGTGCCTCCACTTTGTTTGAGTGACAGTGGTATCATTAAACCACAAGACTACTACAGCTGCCATTCAGTCAGGGGAGGGGTTGTGAAACATCTGTTTGCAGGGAGCACTTCATAGTGAAGCCCTGCCCTGGGCCATTGCTGAAGCAGAATCTGGCAGAATAAAACTTCATGTTCTCACTACTCCTGATGATAAAAGCGTTTCAAAAACTATATTTGTAGCGCTCTCCCCAGCCTCTATCAAGCGCTGTCAGCAGTTTAGCACTGTCAAAACTGCTGACAGATTCCCTTTAACCACTTCTGTCTTCTCCTCTGGGTCCCTGGTTATGGAATAACCCCTTGAATTTAAAGGAGTAACCGACCTGTTCCTGCCAGATTGCAGGAGCAGGATTATTAATGGCGCTGCAAACTTGAGACCTGCACAAGCCCAATGTCAAAAAATGGTGGATGGTCATTGAGGGATTAAAGAGTGTAAGGTGAGATTTCCTCCATAGACATTTAGATGTCCGTTACAAAGCATTCGTAAAGTCTTAAGACCTTTTTGCACTTTCTTCCACCAACTTTCTGTGAGAACAGAAAGTTCAAAATCTTTGCAAATTTTTTGAAAAGAAAAAAACTAAAATCTTGCACTGATAAGTATTCAGACCCTTTACTCAGGACTTAGTTGAAGCCCCTTTGGCAGTGATTCCAGCCTCCAGTCTTCTTAGGTATGAGGCCCAAGATTTTGTACACCTGGATTTTGGGGATCTTCTGCCATTCTTTTCCACAGATCCTCTAAACTGGAAGCCGTTGGTGGACAGCCATTTTCAGGTTTCTCCAGAGATGTTCCATTGGGTTCTGGGCTCTGGCTGGGCCACGGTTGTCTCTAAGCCACAACTGTGTTGTCTTGACTATGTGTTTAGTCATTGTCTTGTTGGAAGTTGAACCTTCGGACCAGTCTGAGGTCCAGAGCACTCTGGATCAGGTTTCCAATAAGAATATCTCTGTACTTTGCTCAATTCAGCTTTCCCTCAACTCTGACCAGTCTCCCCGTCCCCACACTATGATGCTGCCATCACCATGCTTCTCTGTAGAGATGTTATTGGGCACGTGCTGAGCAGTGCCTGGTTTCCTCCAGACATGACTGTATATCGATTGACTGTATACTTTTTGTATTAATGTTGTCAGGATTCGGGGGCGCTGCGGATCTCCAGCGGATGTTGGACGGGTGCGGGCGTTCCCGTGTCCTGACGCTATGCGGCGCTCATCCCGAGTGCAAGCCAGAAAATCCTCTTGTAACACTTAGGTTCCTATAGGGTTAAAGGTTTGGCTAGTTTTGCTAGTTTTACTGGCAGGCGTCCCTGCCAGTAATTTTGGTCCATTCAAGGGTGTGGCTGGGATCCCTGCTCCTATCACGCCTTGGGGCTGGGACTCTAGCCACTATTTAGTTTCACACTCGCCATTCATCTGTGCCTGCTATAGAGCCTTGTGCCTAAGCTAGCTACTCTGTGTTTATCCGGTATTCCAGTGACTCTGTACCTTTTTCCCTAGTTTCTGTTACTGTTACCTACCATTGGTGTTATCCTCTGTTTATTCCTTGCTTGGTTCCTTTACCTTTTACCCCTTCAGTTCCTGACCTGTTTAGGGTTGTTCCTGCTTGTGTTTTGTTTTGGTTGTTTGTCTCGTGTTCCACTTTCTTCAGTGTAATTGCAGTCTTCGGTTGGGGCCGGCCTGTTAAGGAGCCGGGTTCCCCCAAAAGGCAGGGACAGTGGTTTTGGGAGGAGTGTCAGGGCCTCACTTTGTCTGTGTCATTTGTGTCCCCCTGACCTACTCCTCACAAATGTTCTTTATATTCAATTCAATTCATTTATGTCTTCCTGTTTGTATACCTTTCTTTACTCTGCTGTGTTTGTCTCATAGTTGTCTTATCTTTACTATTGTTCTATTGTTGACCATACAGTCTGTGTATTTGGGGTCTGGTTTTACATTTATGGCTGTGTCTTGGACACTTCGCAAACTTTGCCTCATCTAAACAAAGGTTAAACTTTACAAGTGTCCATAGTTAATCAATAGTCACCTAAGGTATATAAAGTGAGTGTCTGTAAGCCCAAGGGGGGGGGGGGGGTCCATGGAACATGCAGATGTTCAGGAGTGACCACAGTAAAACAATGACGCTTAGAATTGTGGACAAAAAATTCAATCTTGATTTCAACATGTTGTATTTTCGTTCCAGCTGCCTCTCAGCAGGCGTTAACGTGCTGCGGCCGGATCCACGGCCCGCCCCCATTACAGTGAATGGGGCCGGAGTGCGGCTCCAGCCCCACACGTACACCTGCGACAGCACGGATCCGGCGGGACCCTTCACCCGCCGGATGTGTGCTGCCGCTAGTGTGAAACTAGCCTAAGGTCTCTTAACACAGGACAACTCAGCAGGCGATTGTCGGGAAAGAATGCGCCTGCTCGTTAGTGAAGGAGACCGCTGAATTTACATACAGCGAACTTCTCCACAGTATGGGGAGGAGCAGTCAATATTGCGATTGCTCGTCGCCATACATAATCATTGTTTGCCAGCATCAGAGGCTGTTTAGAAGGCACGATCTGCTGCAGGCAAATGATAATTTAGGTGTATGCACAAACAACCATATTACTCAAGCGGTTGACTCGTTCAATGGGTAATCGGCAGCACCTTTACACCGCCAGATAATCATTAACACTCGTTCTTATGAACGCTCATTAGAGATTGTCTGCCAGATTCTTGGCCTGTGTAAAGGGGCCTTAAATGAAGTTCAACACTGTTATTAAAACTTCTTGTTGAAGTTTTAATAAAAATTATGGTTTTGGGAACCTTCCGGACCTATCAGTAGTGCGCACTTACCCACTTAACACACCCAAGACAAGGTTCAAGACGAAGAATGATCCGAAGATAACCAAGCTGACGAAGTATACCCAGGGGAGCTCGTAGCCCATGGCGTCCTGCATCTGTAGAGACAGATATGAATGAGGAGATTGGAGAAATGAGATGGCTCTAATTACTGGATTGTGTTTGGAAGAGCGGATTCGGAAATATGATGGACGTGAGCTGAAGATAAAAAAAAATATATTCAAAAAATGGAACTATAAAGCTCATGTAACAGAGAAATATCACAGAATTTTAGCTGAATGAAATTGGTGGTCCTGGTTCGTGCCACTGCATCCCAACTATGGTGGGATGAAGGATCCAGAGCTTGTTCACCTTCCCTTGTAGGGCGTAAAGCGATAGGGCTAATTCTTCCTTTTTGTTTCTGATACTGTGGTGCTTGTAGAAGGGGAGAAGCTGGGAAAGTTCAGGCTCATAAGGCCTTCAGCTGCCAAGTGCACATGTCAGCCAGATTCATAGCTACAAATCTGCTTCATCTCACTCACCCAGTAAAGGACATCAGTCCAGCCTTCCATAGTGATGCACTGGAACACGGTCAGCATAGCAAAAAAGAAATTATCGAAGTTTGTGATTCCCCCATTGGGCCCTTCCCACTTGCCCCGACACTCTGTGCTGTTCAGGTGACATTCTCTCCCGTGGCCAGAAAAAGCACAAGGGGCAGGTTCTTCCTCTGCGATAAGATCTAAGACACATGGAAAGAAGAAGACTTTAATAATCGATCAGGAAACAGTCATCAACTGCACAGTCATGGCTGTTTGTGCTGTCACCTATAGATGGCGCTATAACATAATAGAAGATGTCTAAGCACTCTTATAAGCCGAGTCACACTACAAAGACAACTTCAGGAAAATGCCAAGACGTCTAGATGATATCTGAGGAAAAGATGATGATCAGACTTCTAGAATTAGGCCACTTTCACACGACCGTATGCCCTCAGAGACATACGGTCCGTGAGCGGGCCATATGTCCCGAAGCGGCATCGATCGTGCGCACGGAAGTGCACAGCATTATAGATTACAATGATGCTGTGCATGTCAGGCTGCCCGCGGGACTATTGTCCCGCACTTATATGATTTTATGAGTGCAGGACAATAGCCCCGCGGGCGGCCCAGCGTGCACAGCATTATTGTAGTCAATGATGCTGTGCGCTCCCGTGCGCACAATCGATGCCACTTCGGGACATATGGCCCGCTCACGGACCGTATGTCTCGGAGGGCATACGGTCGTGTGAAAGGGGCCTTAAAGGGATCTTTTTAAGGGCACATGCACACGACCGTATGTATTTTGAAGTCCGCAACAACCAGATCCGCAAAAAATACGGATGACGCCCGTGTGCATTCCGTATTTTGCTGGCCCCTAATACAACAGTCCTATCCTTCTCCGTAATGCGGACAATAATAGGACATGTTCTATTTTCGCGGAACGGAAATACGGACATACGGAAACGGAATGCACAAGGAGTACTTTTCGGTTTTTTTTACAGACCCTTTGAAATGAATGGTTCCGCATATGGTCCGCAAAAAAAAATGGAACTAACGCGGAAAGAAAATATGTTCGTGTGCATGACCCCGTCTTTTGAAAGATAATACTACAAAGATTATCTTTTAGTCCAAATTCCCTGAAACACCTCTCTACAGGCGGGCAATGCGTCTTCTTTTTGGAGAAGTCTCTGGCTTGGCTGACATGAGCTGATTTGCATATTTGTTTCCCATGTTGCACTGCCTTGAAAAAAAGTCTCTTCAATAAGAACTGGTCCTCCCTGAGCGGAGTTCAAAATCTCCAAAAGTTTAAATTCCCGTATAAGACAATGACACTCTCCGTGATGATGGGCTTTCCAAGTGCGCACACTCATTTTCTTTTGCTACCCAAAAGCGGAGAAGATTGGAGGGGTTTTTTTTTTAGAAATTTTAAAGGCAGTGCTATACCACGCAACATAAAAGTTCTAAATTTTACATACAGTGCCTAAAATTTATTTAAAGTTTTTTGCTATGCCCTGTGTTTTTTTACTTATACAGTGCCTTGTGAAAGTATTCGGCCCCCTGGAACTTTTCAACCTTTTGCCACATTTCAGGCTTCAAACAAAAAGATAGAACATTTTACATTTTTAGTGAAGAATCAACAACAAGTGGGTCACAATTGTGAAGTGGAACGAAATTTATTGGATCATTTAAACTTTTTTTGTAATAATAAAACTGAAAAGTGGGGCGTGCAAAATTATTCGGCCCATTTCCTTTCAGTCCAGAAGTTGATCTCTGATCTCTGAATGATCCAATGTCGTCCTAAATGACTGATGAAGAGAAACAGAATCCACCTGTGTGTAATCAAGTCTCCGTATAAATGCACCTGCTCTGTGATAGTCTCAGGGTTCTGCATCATGAAGACCAAGGAACACACCAGACAGGTCCCTGATACTGTTGTGGAGAAGTTTAAAGCCGGATTTGGATACCAAAAGATTTCCCAAGCTTTAAACATCCAAGGAGCACTGTGCAAGCGTCATATTGAAATGGAAGGAGTATCAGACCACTGCAAAATCTACCAAGACCCGGCCGTCCCTCTAAACAAGGAGAAGACTGATCAGAGATGCAGCCAAGAGGCCCATGATCACTCTGGATGAACTGCAGAGATCTACAGCTGAGGTGGGAGAGTCTGTCCATAGGACAACAATCAGTCCAACACTTCACAAATCTGCCCTTTATGGAAGAGTGGCAAGAAGAAAGCCATTTCTCACAGATATCCATAAAAAGTCTGGTTTACAGTTTGCCACAAGCCCCTGGGAGACACCAAACATGTGGAAGAAGGGGCTCTGCTCAGATGAAACCAAAATCCAACTTTTTGGAAAGAATGCAAAACGATATGTTTGGCGTAAAAGCAACACAGCTCATCCCCCTGAACACACCATCCCCACTGTCAGACATGGTGGGGGCAGCATCATGGTTTGGGCCCGCTTTTCATCAGCAGGGACAGGGAAGATGGTTAAAAACTGATGGGAAGATGGATGGAGCCAAATACAGGACCATTCTGGATGAAAAGACCTGAGACTAGGACGGAGATTTATCTCTCCAACAAGACAATGATCCCAAACATAAAGCAAAATCTACAATGGAATGGTTCAAAAATAAAGGTCTCCAGGTCTTAGAATGGCCAAGTCACAGTCCAGACCTGAATCCAATTGAGAATATGTGGAAAGAGCTGAAAACTGCTGTTCACAAACGTCTCCATCCAACCTCAAAGAGCTCCAGCTGTTTTGCAAGGAAGAATGGGCAAGAATTTCAGTCTCTAGATGTGCAAAACTGATAGAGACATCCCCCAAGAGACCGCAGCTGTAATCGCAGCAAAAGGTGGTGCAACAAAGTATTAATGCAAGGGGGACGAATAATTTTGCACGCCCCACTTTTCAGTTTTATTATTACAAAAAAAAGTTTAAATGATACAATAAATTTCGTTCCAGTTCACAATTGTGACCCACTTGTTGTTGATTCTTCACCAAAAATTTAAAATGTTAAATCTTTTGTTTGAAGCCTGAAATGTGGCAAAAGGTTGAAAAGTTCCAGGGGCCGAATACTTTCACAAGGCACTGTAATATTTCAGTGGAGCATGGGTCTTATTGTCAATTAAGGGGAAGTACAGTTCCCCTTAAAGGGGTCTAACCCCTATAATGACCCCCCCCCAAAGCCTGGGCTCCTCATATAGGTTATAATTAACTTCCCCCCGGCACCCACGTCACCCCTGATGCCCACACAGCTGCCGCTGTATCAGGGGTGACACTAGAGAGGCTTGTCCCCATTGCGGCCTGCTATTGGCAGTTTTTATGGGGCTGTGCACACATCCGTATTTTTTGTGATCTGCTCCGTAAATAAAAGATTAAGTCCTATGCTTGTCTGTATTGCAGAAGAGAATAGAACTTCCTCTTGATGACAGTGAGAAAAATACAGAACGCACGCGGAAGCTAGGCGTATGTTGCGGAACTGTTTTTTATGGACCAAGTGCTTGACACCTTATGCTGTTTTCTCTTTGCCCTTTGCTGCAATTAACAATGCACTTTTTTCTAAAAATTCCAGCCATTTAGGCTAGGGCTACACCGCGGCATGAGTCATGTGACAATAAAAAAGTTGCGCAACATCTTTTGCAATGATAGTCAATGGTGTTGCAGTGCGACATTCTGTGACTGCGACAGTCGCACAAAAGTCCAACTTGACATCATTGACTATCATTATAAAAAATGTTGCGCGACTTTTCAGCAACAAATGCTTAAAAAATAACCTTTTGGTGACAAATATTATAAAATGGTGGCATAACCGGCAGCAAAAACGTGGCTGCGATTTTCAAAACCATTGCAAAAACACGTGGATGGATCCTTGCCAAATGTTACAGAGAAGTTTGCAAGTCAGTGATTGATGACCTGCGCCTCATCTGCTGTCCTACAACCATGACCCCTGACTGACAGGTCCGTACATAAGGGTACATCTACGCGGACTTGTAGCACATTTGCCCCTTGTGAATCTACCCTAGCAGCCGGGAAGTCAAAATCTGCAGAACACAACTGCACATAATGAACCCGGCCATATTTATCACTGTGTGTTTCATTCTGTAAAGTGCGGTACGGAGGATGGGAACATCGCACCAAGGCTGATAGCACAGAGACTTGAGTATAATGAGATCTCTAGCCGGCCTCGGCCTTGGACGCCTGCCGTGGAGGGAAACATATGGTGATCACAAGCAGTTCCACAGCTTAAGCAGAATGAAAATGTTCCTTCGGTTTTCTGTGAACTCGGATACACTAATCTTTACAGAGCTGCCGGCTTGAAATATGACTAAATGAGTTCCTAGACCTGTCCCGCTACGCTTAATTACATTGCTATACCAGGATGACAGTAAGGAGACCTCACTTACAGCTAGATTGCTTTTGTGAATAGGGGGGCAAAGTCTTTGATAAGTTTCAACCCGTGCTGAATTGCAAGCATCTGCCAGACATCACATAGGCGTTATGTACATGGCAGTGCCCTGTGCATACAGCCTGTGCAGAGGTATATATAGTCCCTGCAGTTCAAGAGGACAGAGCCACAAGCGCTTTGTATGCTGCCATATCGTACCTCCATACCTCACCGTACTGTGGAGACAGTATGATTTAGAAGCAATGTTTGTAGGCCAGAATATCTCTGTTACATAGCATCCAATGCAGCATGCCACCATAGTTTTGGATTCATACTTAGGTACAGTAGGATTCCCATACACTTGCCAGGGTTTTTCAGGACTTAAAGGGGTTATCCAATATCTAAAATATCCCCCCAATGCCCGGGACCCTTGTATGGATTATACTTACTTGCTACCCGGTACCGGCGTCACTCTGGATTTCCATCAAAACATCCGTTGATGGGGAAGCAGCCAATAGAAGTCCGCGACGGCTACTAGCCTCAAGGATACCCCTTTAAAGCCGTACCTAAACTTTCTGAGTGAGTGTGAGGCAAGTTAAGAAGCAGATTCTCCTCTACTTTCTGTGGGTAGTGGATGGGAGCTAGTCCTCACCCACCAGCTCTGGGAAAACTGCAAACTAATGATCTAGCATATGTTTGAGAGAACTGCTGAAAAATGCAAGTTGCAAGTTGCATAATGGGTAGATGCATTGAGTAAAGGGGTTCTTCCGGGTGCTTAATATTGATAACGTATCCTCAGGATAGGTTATCAGTATGTGATCAGTGGAGAGTCCAAGTGCCGGCACCACCCGCAAATCAGCTGTTTTGAAGAGGCTGTGGTGCTCCAGTAATTGCTGAAGCCTCCTCACAGCTTACTAAGCACAGTGCCATCCACTGGATACTGGCTGTGCTTGGTATTGCAGCTCAGCCCCATTCACTTGAATGGGACTGAACTGCACCTAGGTCATGTGAATGATGAACGTGACCTCATTGGTCAAGAAAGAGGCCGCAAGACTCACAGAGCACTGTGGCATCTTCAAACAGCTGATGGTCGGGGAGCCAGAAGTCGGACCCCCGATCAGATATTGATAATCTATCCTGAGGATAGGCCATCAATATTAACCCGGACAAACACCTTTAATCAATAGTATAGTGAGTGTACAAGAGAGTAATAACACTGTTTCTGGCTATTATACGACTTGCAGCTTGCATTTTTTAGCAGTTCCCTCATCTGTCTGCTAGATCTTTAGTTTGCAGTTCGCCCAGAGCTGGTGGGTGAAGACTAGCTCTCATCCACTGCACATAGAGAGTAGAGGAGAATCTGCTTCCTAAGTTTCTCACACTCACTCAGAAGCAGGCCCAGGATCATGGAGGACATTATAGAGAAGTACTGACCTACACTGATGTAAATAAAGCACTTGGGTTAAGATACAAACTGTCTCTATGGCAGTATCTTTGGTGTCACTCCTGGAGTCCTGCCTCATTTAGATACAGCTCTCCTAACCCCTCCCCTCTCCATAGAATTGAAACGGATGATGCAGTCTGATCTTTCAGTGAGCAGGCAGCTTTCTTGGTCTCACAAGACTGATTTCTCATAAATTTCAGAGACAAAGTTAGTTTACATAGAGGGTGAGAAAATAGCTGATAACTCTAGAACAAGGCATTTTTTCTCTGCTAATATATATTACAAAAGTTTCTTACATTCGTTTTTATTATTATGAATTGATACAAAGTTGTGTAAAAAGCTAGTGACCATTTAAATATCGATGACCTATCCTCAGAATAGGTCATTAATATTAGGTCAGTGTGGGTCCTTGCAATGATCAGCTGCTGGAAGGGGCCGCAATACTTAGATAAGCTCTGCAGCCTATTCTCCAACCTGTGACATCACGTCCCATCACTCAATTTGTCTTTCTGTGGCTCAGTCCCATTCAAGTGAAATGAAGTGAGCTGCGCCTGCAATACCAAGCACAGCCTGTATACAATATACAGTTCTGTGCTTGGTATATACTATGAGAAGTTTGGCAGCATTCATCCAAGCACTGCGGCCTCTTCATACAACTGATCAGCAGGGGCGTCAGGAGCTGGACCCATGCCAATCTCATATTGAAGATCCTATTCCTGAGAATAGGTGATCAATATCTAATTCCCATACAACCCCTTTAACACTTATATGTTTGTGTTATCAAATATTTAATCACACTTAGTAAAATATATTTACTCACTTAGCCTTATTATTAATTCTCAAATCTTTTGAATTCACATTATGTTACACATTATCAAAGCCGTTTTCTGTTGCCATAATATACCTGAGCCAATGTAAAAGCAAGTCTTGTGCATTCGTCCAATGAAAAGCTCCAACCCGATGATGGCGTAAATGATAATGACGAACAATACCAGCAAAGCGATGTGAAGCAAGGGCACCATGGCTTTCATGATAGAGTTTAATACAATATGCAAACCTGCAAGAAAGAAAACAAATTGTGATTATAATATATGTAAATAAAGTTACTAGAACATGATTAGAGAGACATAGTGTAATGCAACATGAAATAACCAACAACATAAAGCACACTGCAGCATTAAAGCTGAGGGGTGAATTGTACGCTGTAGTTCACAGTGAATTGGACTGCATTTGGCATGCCTTTGCAATCATGGAGGTCCTTTTACATGGGCAGATTTGTTTGCCTGAAACAAGTGCCGAACGACAATAGAGCAAATCAATTGGCGCTCATTTAGCTCCATTTACATAGCGCTATCATTGGTACTGCATATACCTGAACCATTGATAAGGGGCATCTGTCAGCAGATTTTGTACTATGACACTGGCTGACCTGTTACATGTGCACTTGGCAGCTGAAGACATCTGTGTTTGGTCCCATGTTCATATGTGCTTGCATTGATGAGAAAAGGGAAGTTTTAATATATGCAAATGAGCTTCTAGGAGCAAACAGGGGCGTTACCATTACACCTAGAGGCTCTGCTCTCTCTGAAACTGCCACATCCTCTGCACTTTGATAGATAGGGCCACGCAGCAAAACGTCATCATGCTTGGCCCTGACTTCTCCTAAAGTCAATCAAAGTGGAGAGGGTGCGGCCATTGCAGAGAGAGCAGAGCCTCTAGGTGTAATGGTAACGCCCCCGTTGCTCCTAGAGGCTCATTTGCATATATTATAACATCACTTTTCTCCTCAATCTGGGCACTTATGAACACGGGACAAACGCAGATACCTTCAACTGCCAAGTGCACAAAGCACAAAAGTTCTGTTATTGTCGGTGGCACATCCCTGTTTGCATGAGGCGATGTGCTGCTGACAACAGTGGTTTTTTAAAAAGGAAAAATATATTTATTTAACATGTTTAACCTGCAAAATCTGTTTAACAGTGCCAAAAAATACACAGGGTTGTTTCTGAAGCGGGTTTGATGCAGTATTACCTGCGCCCAACCAAAAAAAAAAAGAAAATCTTTAACTATAATGCCAATTTGATCCTTACTTGGGACACCCGATACAAGTCGCAGAGGCCTTAGTACACGAAACGCTCTCAGGGCTTTCACATCAAAACCCCCAGGCTTTCCACTCATGTGATGTGCATCTCCTTGCTTGTGCGAAAACTGTTCCAGGATTACACTGAAAAGCCTGTAGACGAAAATCATGCAGAGTGAAGGCAGTATTACATTTAGCGATACGGCTGACGATTGTCCGGAGGGAAATGTTCCTTCCCAGCAATCGCCTGTTCGCTAGCGGAGGGGACCGCTGCTATTACATGCAGTGACCTCCTCCACGGCATGGGGTGGAGAAATCGCTAATGCCATTGCTTGTCCCCATACTGTATAGATTAGATTAGACAGCACGATTTTCCGCCAGAATACGATGATTTTTAAATGTGCTTAAAAATCTGGATTGCCCCATCAATAAGCATTTGCTCATTCATCGGGTAATCGGCGGCAGTATTACACTGCCAGAACGCTCATTAGCGCTGATCTGACAGACAATCTGCCAGTGTAATACCGCCCTAAGTTAAAAAAGTAGACATAAAGATTCTTAAAGGGGTCATCCGACACTAACAAATGCTCCCCCATATGCCGGGCCCTGCGCACTGATTCTAATTAACTGGCTCCCCGCTCCCCTCCTGGTTCCTGCACGGCCACAGCTGCTTCTCCCCATGTGTGAATGAAAACATCCAGTGTCGGGGGAGCAGCCAATGGCAGGCGGGGACGGGGACGAGCCTCCCTAGGATCGCGGATGACACTACGGAGGCCTCATCCCCATCCCTGCCTGCCATTGGCTGCCCCCCCCCCCCAGACACTGGATGTTTTCATCAGCGCACGGGGAGAAGCAGCGGTGGTGTAGGGTTCAAGAGCATTGAGGGGAGCCAGATAAGTAGAATCAGTGTGAGGGGCCCAGGCATATGGGGGGGGGGGGGGGGGGGCATTAGTTAGTGTCGGATAACCCCTTTAATCTTACATGGCACCTCCAATGTTCACGTTTTTCCTATATGTTTAAAGCATACAAAAAACATATACGTTAACCTATGCCTAAGACTGATGCCATACAGTGTTACATACATATGTTAAATGGATGGGGGAAAAAACGTGAAAGTGAACCCACCGTTATCTCTAGCCACCAGAGACGCAGCCGGCAGTATTGAAGTTGCAATTGGCATCGGCCGGTGCTCTTGCCAAGGCACAGATGCAGCAGAGCTAACATACACTCTTGGTGAGTTATCACATCTAGTTAACGTAGTATGACTGTGCTGCATCTGTATGACTCCAGAAGACGTTCCTGCAAAGTTTCAATGCAGGAGAAGCTTCAGACGTTATATACTTGCCTCGGCACAAGTTGAGAACACCAGGACGTAGAAACTATCTGCAGAAATGATTGCTTACCCAATAACTACAATGACAAAAATCTAACAGGTTCCATCCGTTTCTGATATAGGCACTGGGGTGCAAGACCAGTCCATAGGCAATGATCTTCAGGAAGCTCTCCACTGTGAAGATGATGAGGAAAATATATTCCACTTGTTCCTGGGAAACAATGAACACCATGATTACAGTGGACATAGGCTTAACACAGCTGCCGTTTATACATATGTGCTATAAACCTTATTAAAGACACCATAAACTTGTCATCATCGGGAGAGCTCTACTTTTTCATATGGGGCAAAGCTGGAGCTGATGGGCGTCTCGCTCCTGGGAGCCAGGTGTGGTGGGGTTGGCACAAGACATGACTTTGATGTTATCCATTATTAAAGAAGAACTCCTGCAAAAACATTTATTCTCTGACCTGTTAGAAAGGTACATGATATAATCTGTAGTGAATGTCATCTTCTTATCAGTGACTGTTTCTGTGAGTAAAAACCTCTCTTCTTATTGTAGCTGGGTCATGTGACCAACTCCCTGACCTCCAACTGACCCAGGACAGGAAGCCAGTAACTGCTCTATTCATTCCTATGGGAGCCTCACTTTCAGTCTCATAGGAATACATAGAGAATTAGACTTCCTGTCTCTGTGTGAGTTGGTGGGTCTAATTGCTGGTCACATGACACAGATAAGAAACTTCAGGATGATATAAGTCAAAAATTCAGACACTACAGATTACATCATGTACATTTCTAGCAGGACATGGAATAAAATGTTTGTATGGAGTTCTTCTTTAAAGTGTAACTGTCATTATTTTTTTTAATTGTGTAATGTATAGAGGCAGTGATACGGACCATTTTTTTTAATATACTTTAATTACTGAAATCGTACATTTCTATTAGAAAAATAGCTGTAAAGTGACCCATTTTGAGCCTTAGCAACGCTCCTCTGTCTTCTGTTTACATAACAGTCAGTGTTGGAGGGCGCCTCCATGGTTATGTAAACAGAAGACAGAGGAGCGCTGCTAAGGATCAAAAAAGCGACACTTTACAGCTATTTTTCGGATTGAAATGTACAATTTCACTAATTAAAGTATATTACAAAAATGGTCAGTATCACTGCCCCTATACTTTACAAAAATAAAAAAAAGAATGACAGTTACACTTTAAATATGTTGTGATCCCATAGTGTGGAATACAACACTGGATGGGCCTCATGTAATCATCATAGTGAGCAATGCAACTATTACAGAGACGGGGCAGCGAGAGAGGGCTGTGGCCTCAGGCCTAGGTGCATGGTGAGGATACATACCTTACACTTTCCAAAAAGTGCTGATTGTTGTGTTTTGGAACAGAACTGCAAAATCGACTTAATACAATGAGCATGGCACAGCACTACAATGAGAGGTCTGTCCCTGCGCCTCCACATACTACTGGCTCTACCCCTGCAGTTGTGAACACGCTTTATGTGGGTTGGGGTCCACTCAGGCCTCAGATGTGTTTCATCCTCTCCTGTCGTTAAAGAGCATCTGTCAGCAGTTTTGTACCTATGAAACTGGCTGACCTGCTGGCAGCTGAAGACATCTGTTTTGGTCTCATGTTCATATGTGCCCGCATTGCTGAGAAAAATGATATTTTAGTATATGCAAATGAGCCTCTAGGAGCAACAGGGCGTTGTCATTACACCTAGAGGCTCTGTTCTCTCTGCAACTGCCTCACCCTCTTCACTTCGATTGACAGGGCCAGGCAGTGAAAACGTCATCACACCTGGCCCTGTCAATCAAAGTGCAGAGGGCACGGCAGTTGTAGAGAGAGCATAGCATTTAGGTGTAACTGCGACGCCCCTGTTGCTCCTAGAGGCTCATTTGCATACATTAAAAACTTCATTTTTCTCAGCAATGCGGGCACATATGAACTTGGGACCAACATAGATGCTTTCAGCTGCCAAGCACACATGGAACAGGTCAGCCAGTGTCATAGGACAAAAACTTTGACAGATTACCTTTAATATT
>ONZH01000569.1:0-17021 GCA_900303285.1 Rhinella marina | reverse complement strand
TCAGATGCGTACGTAGCGTTAGCACACAAAGATTTAAGAACATTTAAGAATCGTACAAAGCAAATCTGAAAAGATCTGGACTCAATTCGAAGTAGGAAATAACAAAAATTTGTTATGAATCTATGAAGCGGTGAATAGATTTGCTCATCTCTACCATTCAATAACAGGTATCTGTAAAGCGCAACCTGTTTTTTTTTATTATTTCTTTATCCTGCTCACTGGGATGACCGCACATGCTAAGTTCATCCTTTAGCTGTCTCCTGAGCTGTGATAGGTAGAACATGGACACGTCCCCTGAGCTGTGAAAAGGGAGAGCTGAGACACGCCCCCTTAGCTGCAGCAGAAAAGACACTCCCCTTGAGCTGTCAGCTTGATATAAATCTAGCAGAGCAATGAATGTGGAGATCTCTGGATCCATGTGAGGTACAGGACTGGTTCTATCTTTGTTAGAAAGAGGTTGTCATGTACTATACGATGTCTGATTTTCATTTTTACATTAATCATGGCATAACCCCTTTAAGTGATTTCTCTGGCAGCACAGTGGATATCAAAGACCGGCACAAATGCTGGAATTTAATAAATGACCCCTGATTTGTTTCTGTCTTTGTAGAGTCTTTCATGTGGGCAAGACTATTTGTTTTGTCTTTATGAGAATACATGAACATATTCACTCATTGGAAACAGGCAAAGGAATACTTTATGGATATCCACGATGTGGGGTTCAATAGTTTTGCCATTGAAATCTCAAGTTTGATGATAGATATGCCTAGTATGAAGTATGGAATAGGTATCACAAAAGCTTTAGATGCTGTAAGCATTATTCTTTGTTCTGCTTTGCATTAGTTTAGAGGTATTTTTTTGGAATGCCCTACCCCACACAATTAGGTTAATTCACAATATCCACAGTTTTAGGCGCTCCCTAAAAACATTTTTTATGTTAGCCTTTCACATTTCCTGATCTAACTCTTCTCCATTCACTGTTCCCTATCTTCAGAATCATTCCTCTGAACCTGATCTATCAGTATTCATCACACCCCATGCACCCAGCAGCACTACAGATATCGGCTGGTGACTGGCTCATGCAGCCTTATATCCACTCCCTATTGTGTTAACATGGTCAGACCATTGTACAAAACGTGCACTTGTTACCTTCTGTGTCACCCCTATCTCCTCATAGATTGTAAGCTCTTGCGAGCAGGGCCCTTATTCCTCTTGTTTTAATTGCTAACTAGTGATGATCGAGCACCCCGATGTTTGGGTGCTCTGGCGCTCTGGCCGAACACTAGGTGGTGCTCGAGTGCTCAGCCGAGCACCCGAGTATAATGGAAGTCAATCGGAGAAGACCAGGCACCCCCTGTTCGGATGAGGGGAGGGTGCCTGGTCCATAGGGAAACGTCAGAAAATGGTGCAAACAGAAATGGTTAGGGAACAGCATAGGGAGGATGTCTGGATGTATCTTGGACACCGAAGTCGCTGCTATTAACGATGATGGCCGACTATTATGCCACTTTTAAGGAATACAAAAATACCCCCCCAAAACCCAAGATAACATCGATTTTACAGGAAATATTGTTAGGAAACATAGATTTACTTGTACGTTAAGCGCAAGTGCTGCCAAAAATTACACGGAGGAGGCAGTCCCATACAACCAGTATATCATATAAAGGAGGGCCTCATTCACATTGTGGTATAATTGTGGGACTCCGACACTCATAAAGCCTATGCACTTAGGGAAAGCGCTGCCAAAAATTACAAGGAACAGGCACTCCAATACCCCCTTTATTACACATAACGGAGTGCATCAGACACACCCTTGAAAAATTATGATTGATGGCCTGTTGCTAACACGCAACAACAATAGTGGTGACGTGCTGCTGCTGAGCTGACCGTGAAAAAAATTATGGGTGACATGCTGCTGCTGAGCTGACCGTGTAAAAAATTAAGGTTGACACGCTGCTGCCGAGCAGAACGTCAAAAAAATGTACGTGTGACACGCTGCTGCCGAGCAGAACGTTAAAAAAAATTACGGGTGACACGCAGCTGCCCATCAAACTGTCCCAAATTTAAGGGTGACATGCTGATGCTCATCAAACTGTCCCAAATTGAAGGCTGACACGCTGCCGAGCAGAACGTCAAAAAAATTTACGGGTGACACGCTGCTGCTCATCAAACTGTCCCAAATTTAAGGTTGACATGCTGCTGCCCATCAAACTGTCCCAAATTCAAGGATGACACGCTTCCCTATCAAACTGTCCCAAATTTAAGGTTGACATGCTCATGCCGAGCTGACCGTAAAAAAAAATTTAAGGGTAACATGCCGCTTAGCTGAACGTCTGAAACATTAAAACTGACATGTAGCACAGCTGAGCGTGTTAAAAATTATTTTGACATGCTGCTTAGCTGACCGTCTGAAACATTATGTCTGACATGGAGCAGGGCTGAGCGTGTAAAACATTATGGTTGAGGGCCTGCTGGTGAGCTGACCCGCTAAAAAATTATGGTACAGGCCCAGCTGGTGAGCTGACCGGCTAAGAAATTAGGGTGCAGGCCCAGCTGGTGAGATGACCGGCTAAAAAATTAGGGTGCAGGCCCAGCTGGTGGACTTCGAGGGCAGCCTAATAAGCAGTTTCATATGATGGAGGAAGAGGATGAGAAGAGGAAGGGGTACATGATAATACAGTGTATTCAATACACACTAAAATCCAGATTTAAGGTTCCTTCATGTTAAGCCGCTTTCCTCTGGTGGAGTAGAGAAGTCAGGGGCAATCCAGGCCTTGTTCATTTTGATAAACGTCAACCTGTCAGCATTGTCAGTTGACAGGCAGATGCGCTTATCAGTAATTATGCCCCCAGCGGCACTAAATACTCTCTCAGACAAAACGCTGGCGGCAGGGCAGGCCAGCACCTCCAAGGCGTAGAGCGCCAGTTCGTGCCACGGAGGAAGGAGGGAGGAAGGAGGATCAGGGTGAGGATGCAGTTGCCCATACTCTTGGCTACTGAGATTGGAGTTTGTGGAAGAGAGGGTGGTGCTTAACCGACTGGAAGCATTATCAGCTGAAATCCAACCCACTACCTGCTCGCACTGGTGTGGCGACAAGAGTTGTGTCTTGCGCTGCCCTGCAAACTGTGACATGAAGCTAGGAATTGTGGATGACTTTGTCTCTTGGGCTCTGCCAGCAGGCACAGTTTCACCGCGCCCTGAGCCTTCGCCTCTGCGTTCACCATCAGCAGCATGCCCACTTCCCCATCCATTTCTGCTCGCCTTGCGCATATTGTATAGTATATATGCAACTTGGTCACAACTACAGTAGTGCAGATTTTTATTAACTGTATGATCAGAAAAATTTAAACGAATGTCCAATATTCTGAATGCGCAAACGTTATAGAGCAGCCGCAAATGAGGAACTGCGGCCTAAATTAATGGTATTAAATGTAACAAAGGATGTCAGCTACATAGACTTTTGAACGGATGTAATACGCTGTGCACCTAGCGTTACTGACAGGGCACACTTGGGGGTTTTTTTGCCACCGGAAAAAAAAAAAAAAAAAGCAGACGTATTTCACAATGGACTTTGGTCTTTTTGGAACAGAAACAATATTTCTACCTACCCAAATCCTATCCCTATAGTTTAATTCCCTACTTGCTTAAATTAAACTGCAGACGCAAATGAGGAACTGTGGTCTAAATTAACGGTATGAAATGTAACAACAGATGTCAGCTACATAGACTTTTGAACAGTTGTAATACGCTATGCACCTAGCGTTACTGACAGGGCACACTTGGGGGGTTTTTTGCCACTGGAAAAAAAAAAGCAGACGTATTTCACAATGGACTTTGGTCTTTTTGGAACAGAAACAATCTTTCTACCTACCCAAATCCTATCCCTATAGTTTAATTCCCTACTTGCTTAAATTAAACTGCAGACGCAAATGGGGAACTGTGGCCTAAATTAACGGTATTAAATGTAACAACGGATGTCAGCTACATAGACTTTTGAACGGTTGTAATACGATGTGCACCTAGCGTTACTGACAGGGCACACTTGGGGTTTTTTTTGCCACCAAAAAAAAAAAAAAAAATGACGTATTTCACAATGGACTTTGGTCTTTTTGAAACAGAAACAATCTTTCTACCTACCCAAATCCTATTCCTATAGTTTAATTCCCTACTTCTTAAATTAAACTGCAGCAGCAAATGAGGAACTGCGGCCTAAATTAACGGTATTAAATGTAACAACGAATGTCAGCTACATAGACTTTTGAACGGTTGTAATACTCTGTGCACCTAGCGTTACTGACAGGGCACACTTGGGGTTTTTTTTGCCACCAAAAAAAAAAAAAAAAAAAACTGACGTATTTCACAATGGATTTTGGTCTTTTTGGAACAGAAACAATCTTTCTACCTACCCAAATCCTATCCCTATATTTTAATTCCCTACTTGCTAAAATTAAACTGCAGACGCAAATGAGGAACTGCGGCCTAAATTAATGGTATTAAATGTAACAACGGATGTCAGCTATATAGACTTTTGAACGGTTCTAATACGCTGTGCACCTAGTGTTACTGACATGGCACACTTGGGTTCGTTTTGCCACCAAAAAAAAACTAAAAAATGCAGAAGGATTTAACAATGGACTTTTGTGTCTTTTGAACAATTATACTAACTGCCTATAGAATTTCTATCCCTACACAAGTCCCTCCTTGCACAAATGTTATACAGCAAGATGCAAAAGAAGTACTGCGGGCTTAACAGCAGAAATTATAGCAAAATATGTTAGGTATATAGTATACAGAGAGTATCCTACAGCATGCAGCAGCAGCAGCACATGTGGCATTAATGTCAGGATACCTAGTGCTATTTTCACCACCGTTAAACACCCCAAAAATAATAAAATATTGCTTTGTGCCAGATATAATAGCCCGTAAAAGGGCTTTTGGGTCTTTTCTGAGTAATTTCTATCCCTGCCTAGGGTGCTTCTCTCCCTACACTGTCTGTCCCTGCTTGCAACAGCTGTCCCTGGCTCGGTATGCGCCAGTCACATGTCACCGGGTGCTTTATAGCACCCGATGACACGTTCCTGGCCATCAAATCAGTGTAATGCCAGTAACCAACATGGCTACTGGCATTACAGTGAATGCCAGTACCTCCCCGCACACTAATTGGCTAATTAGCGTGCGGGGAGGTGACTCGAGCATGGCGCCCGAGCACACGCGTGGTCCCGAGCACCGCCATGTTCGGCCGAATAGTGTATTTGGCCGAACATGTTCGCTCAACACTATTGCTGACCTGTTTGCTCTGCTGTTATTTATGACTCTGCTTGTACTTGAACCCCCCCGATATGTTGGCGCTATATAAATAAAGATTATTATTAGTGATGAGCGAGCCGGAGCGGCAAGATTCGGGATTCGCATGAATCTTGCCCGCTTCGGCTCGGCTCGGCATCCCGAGGCAGCGCGGATTCGTGAGTCACTGCCAATTTGAAATGCCCATTTTTTTCAGCCAATCAGCATCAAAGGGAAGCCTGTGGGAACGCCTGCTGTGATGTAACAGCCCCTATGCCTCCCCAGCAGTGATTGGCTGGCAGTGACATGTGACCTAAATTTACATAAGGTAGGGACCTGCAGCATCAGCCTCAGGCCTCATTCACACGTCCGCAAAAATTGTCCGCATCCGATCCGCAATTTGCGGACCGGGTGCGGACCAGGTGCGGACCCATTCACAGTCAATGGGGCCGCACTTCCGTTCCGTGGGTCCGGAAAAAAATAGAACATGTCCTATTCTTGTCCGGATCCACAGACAGGAAAAGGCATTTCTATCATGTGCGTTCCGCAAATTGCGGACTGCACATGGGCCGCTGTCCGTGTTTTGCGGATCCGCAAATTGCGGATCCGCAAAACACGGACAACACCAAACAGACGTCTGAATGAGCCCTTAGGGAGCCTCAGAGGCATCCCTACATGCTGCCCCTGGTGTTTCCTATGCATTTCCAAGGTGTTTCTATCATTTTCTGAGGTTTTCACATGTTGGGGCAAACTTGACTGTGCAGAACCTTTGGCCCCTGCAAAAAGATTCGGGTCTCCCATAGACTTTAATGGGATTCGTGATTCGGCCCGAATCCACGAATCCCGCGGTGGGATTCGGGCCGAATACCGAATCCCCGAATCTTTTAGGATTCGCTCATCTCTAATTATTATTATTATTATTCAGCTATAATTAACAGGTATTGTAACAGTTTTCTGTTTTCTGTGGAATTATACATATAATGGGTGAGATTTATCACAACTGGTGTAAAGTAGAACTGGCTTAGTTGCCCATAGCAACCAATCAGATTCCACCTTTCATTTTCCAAAGGAGCTCTGACAAAGTGAAAAGTTGAATCTGATTGGTTGCTATGAGCAACTAAGCCAATTCTACTTTTCAATAGTATTTATAAATCTACCACAGTTAATTTGTGTTCATTTGGAATGATCAGAAAATGAGGGAGCACAGCAAAGGAGTAGAAATCTAATGCTGTAAAATAATTTATATTTAGTTTTTATATGTCCATGTGATTCTTTTAAACTGATGCATAAATTGTAATTGATGCCACTATTATGTTTGTAATGCACATATTAATGAATTCTAAGCAGGTATTTTAAAGATGGAAGTTAACTGACATTGCACATCTAGAGACTGAAATTCTTGCCCATTCTTCCTTGCAAAACAGCTCGAGCTCTTTGAGGTTGGATGGAGAGCATTTGTGAACAGCAGTTTTCAGCTCTTTCCACATATTCTCAATTGGATTCAGGTCTGGACTTTGACTTGGCCATTCTAAGACCTGGATATGTTTATTTTTGAACCATTCCATTGTAGATTTTGCTTTATGTTTGGGATCATTGTCTTGTTGGAAGATAAATCTCCGTTCTAGTCTCAGATCTTTTGCAGACTCCAACAGGTTTTCATCCAGAACGGTCCTGTATTTGGCTCCATCCATCTTCCCATCAATTTTAACCATCTTCCCTGTCCCTGCTGATGAAAAGCAGGCCCAAACCATGATGCTGCCACCACCATATTTGACAGTGGGGATGGTGTGTTCAGGGTGATGAGCTGTGTTGCTTTTATGCCAAACATATCGTTTTGCATTGTTTCCAAAAAGTTCGATTTTGGTTTCATCTGACCAGAGCACCTTCTTCCACATGCTTGGTTTGTCTCCCAGGTGGCTTGTTGCAAACTGTAAACAAGACTTTTTATGTATATCTTTGAGAAATGCCTTTCTTCTTGCCACTCTTCCATAAAGGCCAGATTTGTGAAGTGTTGGACTGATTGTTGTCCTATGGACAGACTCTCCCACCTCAGCTGTAGATCTCAGCAGTTCATCCAGAGTGATCATGGGCCTCTTGGCTGCATCTCTGATCAGTCTTCTCCTTGTTTGAGATGAAAGTTTAGAGGGACCGCCGGGTCTTGGTAGATTTGCAGTGGTCTGATACTCCTTCCATTTCAACATGATCGCTTGCACAGTGCTCCTTGGGATGTTTAAAGCTTGGGAAATCTTTTGGTATCCAAATCTGGCTTTAAACTTCTCCACAACAGTATCACGGACCTGCCTGGTGTGTTCCTTGGTCTTCATGATGCTTTCTATGCTTTAAACAGAACCCTGAGACTATCACAGAGCAGGTGCATTTATACGGAGACTTGATTACACACAGGTGGATTCTATTGATCAGTCATCAGTTCATCAGTCATTTAGGACAACATTGGATCATTCAGAGATCCTCAATGAACTTCTGGAGTGAGTTTTCTGAACTGAAAGTAAATGGGCTGAATAATTTTGCACGCCAAACTTTTCAGTTTTATTATTACAAAAAAAGTTTAAATGATCCAATAAATTTCGTTCCACTTCACAGTTGTGACCCACTTGTTGTTGATTCTTCATCAAAAATGTAAAATGTTATATCTTTGTTTGAAGCCTGAAATGTGGCAAAAGGTTGAAAAGTTCCAGGGGGCCAAATACTTTCGCAAGGCACTGTAGCTATGGGTAAACGCATGGTTAATGGTGTTGACATCATGTTTAAAAACACACTGCGCCTTCATGTGTTATGTTTTTTTTTTATTAGAAAGCTTCCAATAGCTTGTTCAACACAAATGTCCAAACATTTTGCATTAATGGAGAAAGAATACCTTCCTGTACATATACACTTACACAAATATCAGAACAAACAGTGGCTTGTTCATAAGTTGAGTAAGCCTGGAAAAAAATATTTATTTTATTTGGAAGCAGCAGCTGTACAGTGTGGATGTGGAAAGGGTAAGATGTGTGGGGGTAATAGTAGCGCCAGTAGTAGCAGCACAGCATGGAACTGACAAGTCAATAAGATGTGTGCTGGGCTGTGTTTGGGTAGTAGTTGTAGTAGGAGCCATGTAAGGTAATGGTAGTGTTAATAGTGGTAATGGAAGTGGCAGTAGGGGGATCAGCAGTGGGGAGTAGCAACTGTGGTGGTAGCAACAGCAGCCATATGGTTTGGAACATGATGGTAGGCAGGCAGGCAGACAGTGGTAGTGGTGTGATGGGTCAGCAATCAACAGTCACTGTCAGCAATGGCAGATGCATTCATGAGCTTCAGCCAGAGGTGTGTGAAAATCCTCAAAGATCCATGCCTGATTCATTTTGACAAAAGTGGTGTTTTGTAGACTGGTGGAGGACAAGTTTGTCCATTTGGGTGTGACGACAACACCTGCAGTGCTGAAAACCCCCTCTGAGATGACACTTGAGGCTGTACTTGACAATGTAGAGAGAGCAAACTGGGCTAGTTTTAGCCCTTGTTCCAATCTACCATGTGGTCAGGGGGTCATTAGAAAACAAGGCAATTTAACAATATTTTTTGACTGATGGGATATGGCAAAATCTGTGGCAGATGGCAAACAGAAGAAATCAGTTAGTAAAATCAATCAAAAGTAAATTATGGAACAGTGCAACTGTGCCACTATGGACATCAGCCCAACTAATGATGATGACAAGCACACAATGCAGCTTGAGGGTACGGCCTGGCTGCCACAAGAATGACTGGGAGAAGAAAGGCAGACTTGTTCTATTTCTAAATTCTGTCCAGTTCTATTTTCCCAAAAGATCCAGTGATGCCACCTCATGTGCTACAATAGAGCCCTTGTAGCTATGTTTGGGATTGAACACCCATGGCTTATTTTAATCTTGCAGAACGTGCACACAGCTATGTTTTTTTATGTGCTGGCATTGTGTAGAAAAGCAACCATATGGGAGATACATACAGCTACAGGCAGCCAAGCTTGGCATAGGTCTGGAACATTTTGAACCTCGGCCCACACTATCATCACCAATTCCTGAACTGACCACAACAGAAGCAGATCTACCGTGGTGGTTCTTCTTGCTCCCATGGCCACCACCTTTTTCCTCTGATGTCTCCTTCTCCTCTTCATCACCCTGATCTGACTCTCAGGCCCTGTCTAACATAAATTTATAATCATAGTACTCACCGTCCGTATCACTTTTTTCAGTCTGTGATATATCGTTGTGGGCTCCTTGGCCCCTTTCCCAATTCCCTTCTCTGTATTTGCCCCGAGTGCCACTGACACTACCATTGCCCCTCAGCATGGAAGTCCAAATGGTAACACTTTCCACACAATATATCAACAGGAAATCTCTCTTGAGTATCTTTCATACTGTGTCGAATTTTGTTGCCTCTTCTTATGAAAAGAAAGGTGCCTCACCAGGAGAAGGCAGAGGAGAGAGAGGATGCAACTGAAAGGCTTCTCTGGGGTTGCTAGAAGAAAGAGCAGGAGTATTGTTGTGATCCCTTGCTCCAAGGCACAGTGTCAGCCTCAGAGAAGGCATCCATATCATCCTGCTCTGAAAAGAGGAGAATTGAGCTCTCCAGTCCTTTTTGTCCTCAATAATAATAATAATTATATGTCACGAATTGGAAGCCAGAGTGATCTGTAGTCGTCTACTACTACTTGCTGGATGGCTGCTGCTGCTACTGCTATTTGCACAACTACCCACACTCCGACTCTCGAATGATGAGACCTGGGACTTTCTATTTGCACTCTTACATTTACCAGACATTTTATTTTGATGCCTGTAAATAAAAAGTCAATGTTTGGTACACAGGCTATTAAACATTACTAGTAGAGATGAGTGAGCACTAAAATGCTCGGGTGCTCGTTATTCGAGACAAACTTTTCCCGATGCTCGGGTGCTCGTTTCGAATAACGAACCCCAATGAAGTCAATGGGAGACTCAAGCATTTTTGCGGGGGACCAAGGCTCTGCCTAGGGAAGGCTGGGTGAAAACCTGGAAACCTCAGAAAATGATGGAAACACCACGGAAATGGACAGGAAACAGCAGGGGCAGCATGCATGGATGCCTCTGAGGCTGCTTAATCCCACCATTACCCCAAATTCTCAGGCAACAGCCTGGTGGTTATCCTCATGGCAATTGTGCTCACCCAGACCAAGAAAGGCAAAGCAAATACCCATCACATGTTAGGGAAGCACCCAACTAGGTGCAATGAAGGTCCATCACCGCCTGCAGGTGACACCACTGCTCATGCTGGCACTGCAGCTGAAATCAAGTTTAGCATCTGTTCTCATCAGTTGCTGTGGCTGCTGGTGGTATAGTGGTGAGCATAGCTACTTCCCAAGCAGTTGACCCGGGTTCGATTCCTGTCTTTTGCAGGAGGTAATTAAAAGAAGATCTAAAAAAAATCAGTACAATATCTAATACGTCCCCCTACCCGGGTAAATTGTTTGGAGAGAGGGCCTGTAGGTGGGGGGAAGGAGGTTTCGCTGGAAGAGCCAGAGGAGCGCCCCCCTGGGCTAGCGTGTGTGGTGGTGACAACAGCCGGAATGGATTTTGAAAAACTGTTGCATCAACCGGTGCGGTATCGATTCTTCTCAGTTTAATACCGTATACATCCCCTATCTTGGGACCTTATATTTTATGGATTTTTCGACCACGGAAAATGGAAAAAGAGCTTGCTCTGGCCAGGGGAGTGTCTTTCCCACTGCAGCTAAGGGGACGTGTCCATGCTCTGCCTATCACAGGTTAGGAGGGAAATAAAAGAAGAACCAAACAAAAATCTGTACAATATCTAAGACGTCCCCTATCCGGGTAAATTGTTTGTAGAGAGGGCCTGTAGGTGTGGGGCAGGCTGGGGGGGAAGGAGGTTTCGCTGGAAGAGCCAGAGGAGTGCCCCCTGGGCTAGCGTGTGTGGTGGTGACAACAGCCGGGTGTAGTTAGAATGACGACGCAGGACCCCAACTTAAAAATTTAGCATCAACCGGTACAGTCGTAAATTATGAGATTGATCAAGTGTGGTATGTCTTCTATGTATACTACTCAGTTTAATACCGTATATGGCAGCTATCCGGAAAAATAGTTTGTAGAGAGAGAGAGAAAGATAGGACAAAGAAGTAAATTGTTTGTAGAGAGGGCATGTAGGTGGGGTGGCAGGCTGGGGGGAAGGAGGTTTCGCTGGAAGAGCCAGAGGAGTGCCCCCTGGGCTAGCATGTGTGGTGGTGACAACAGCCAGGTGTAGTTAGAATGACGACGCAGGACCCCAACTTAAAAATTTAGCATCAACCGGTACAATTGTCAATTATGAGCTCGATCAAGTGTGGCATGACTTTTAAATGGATATTGCATGTGGTCACGTACTCCCTGGAACCCCATAGTTCCCTGATGTGCTAGCCCAGAACATTCTCTGCCCCAATTCGCAAGACCTTTTACTGTTTCTGTGTGCTGACAGTGGGGATTTACCAGTGTTGTCTGAGGAGGTGGTGGACAATGGCGAGACACAGGTGTCGGGGGGTGAGGTAGTTGTATGGGAAGCAAGTTACAGTGGGGACTCCTTGGGGGGACTTTCTCATGATGGGACAGATTCAACTTGGGTGGATCAGGCACAGGAACAGATCAATTTTTTTTGGTGTTTATTTAACTTTTATTTAGCAAAAATAACCACAGAGATATTTATTCGTTATCTTCTCTGCGCAGTCTGGCGTTGGGGTTCGTCACTTTGATGGCGAGCTGTGCCGCTCTCTCCACAATGGTCTGTAGGTTCTTAGATGGAGACGTTGTCGGCGATTTCAGTACAGAAGGACTTGTTGCTCATCAACAGAACCTCGACCTCCTTGACATTGTGGACAAGGAATTTGCGGGTGGACCAGGAATTTGCGGAACACTGTGGGCAGCATGTGTTTGGTCTTCTACTTGCTACCGTATCCAATGTTGGGCAATATAGATTCGCAAGTAATATTATTTTTCACACCTATCCCAAAAATAAAAATGTATGCAGTTTGCGCAAATAAAACTGGAAACTGGAATTGGAGAGAGGGCCTGTAGGTGGACCTCCGGAAAAATTGTTTGGACAGAGGGCCTGTAGGTGGAGCTCTGGAAAAATTGTTTGGAGAGAGGGCCTGTAGGTGGACCTCCGGAAAAATTGTTTGAAGAGAGGGCCTGTAGGTGGACCTCCGGAAAAATTGTTTGCAGAGAGGGCCTGTAGGTGGAACTCCGGAAAAATTGTTTGGACAGAGGGCCTATAGGTGGACCTCCGGAAAAATTGTTTGGCGAGAGGGCCTGTAGGTGGAACTCCGGAAAAATTGTTTGGAGAGAGGGCCTGTAGGTGGACCTCCGGAAAAATTGTTTGAAGAGAGGGCCTGTAGGTGGACCTCCGGAAAAATTGTTTGAAGAGAGGGCCTGTAGGTGGACCTCCGGAAAATTTTTTTGGAGAGAGGGCCTGTAGGTGGACCTCCGGAAAAATTGTTTGAATAGAGGGCCTTTTGGGGGCCCTCCTGAAAAATTGTGCTAAAAGAGTGCCAGTTGGACCTCTAAAAAATGGCATTTTTTGGGTCAGCGTTAGGCAAAGACGATATGTAGGAGGAGGAGGAGTAGGAGGAAGAGTAGAGAAGAGGAATCGGATACATAAGTTATTTAAATCTTTAGCTGATTTGATTTAAATTCCGGTGAAATCCAGGCTTTGTTCATTTTAATAAGCGTCAGCCTGTCAGCGCTGTCAGTTGACAGGCGTGTACGCTTATCGGTGATGACGCCACCAGCTGCACTGAATACCTGCTCTGACAGCACGCTAGCGGCAGGGCAGGCCAGCACCTCCAAGGCGTACAGCGCCAGTTCAGGCCACGTGTCCAGCTTTGAAACCCAGTAGTTGTATGGAGCAGAGTGATCGCTACGGACGTTGGTATGGTCAGCTAGGTACTCCCTCACCATCTTTCTGTACAGCTCCCCCCTACTCTGCCTAGACTGGGGACAGGTGACAGTGTCTTGCTGGGGTGACATAAAAGTGGCAAAGGCCTTGGAGAGCGTTCCCCTGCCAGTGCTGGACAAGCTGCCTGCTCGCCTCCTCTCCCCCGCTACTTGGCCCACAGAACCATGCCCTCTGCCACTAGCGGCGTCAGATGGGAAGAATTGTTTCAGCTTGTGCAGCAGGGCCTGTTGATATCTATTCACTCTCATACTCCTTTCCTCTGCAGGGATGAGAGTGGAAAGGTTCTGCTTGTACTGTGGGTCCAGGAGAGTGAACACCCAGTAATCGGTGTTTGAAAAAATTCTTCTAACGCGAGGGTCACGGGATAGGCAGCCTAACATGAAGTCTGCCATGTGCGCCAGAGTCCCAACACGTAAGAATTCCCTCTCCTCACTGGCCTGACTCTCCATTTCCTCCTCCTCCTCTTCAGCCCATACATGCTCAAGAGTTAAGAAGGACTGAGCACTGGTACCCTCTTCTGTCTCGCCGACATTCTCCTCCTCTTCCTCCTCATCCTCATCCCCCTCCTCCGATACGCGCTGAGAAACAGACCGGAGGGTGCTCCGGGTATCAAGCGACGTATCTTCCTCCACCATCTCTTGTGACAAGCGCAAAGCTTCCGAATTCATGCTGAGCAGTGAGTTTTTCAAGAGGCAAAGCAGCGGGATGGTGAGGCTGATAATGGTGGCATCGCCGCTGACCATCTGTGTTGACTCCTCAAAGTTGCTCAACACCTGGCAGATATCAGACATCCATGTCCACTCCTCATTGTAGACTTGAGGAATCTGAGTGACCTGACTACCAGTTCTGGTGGAAGTTGACATCTGGCAGTCTACAATCACTCTACGCTGCTGATAAACTCTGGATAACATGTTTAATGTCGAATTCCATCTTGTGGGCACGTCGCACAACAGTCGGTGAGCGGGCAGTTGTAGGCGTTGCTGCGCTGCCCTTAGAGTAGGCGGCGCACCTTGGTGAGCAAATCAGACAGATTGGGGTATGTCTTGAGGAACCGCTGAACTATTAGATTGAACACGTGGGCCAGGCATGGCACATGTGTCACTCTGCCGAGTTACCAGGTTACGCCCGTTGTCACACACAACCATGCCTGGCTTGAGGTTCAGCGGTGCCAGCCACAGATCGGTCTGCGCCGTGATGCCCTGTAACAGCTCTTGGGCGGTGTGTCTTTTGTCACCTAAGCTCAGCAGTTTGAGCACCGCCTGTTGGCGCTTACCCACGGCACTGCTGCTGCGCCTAGAGCTACAGACTGAAGGCGCCGTGCCCACGGATGGTAATTCGGAGGAGGAGGTGGAGGAAGGGTCGGAGGAGGAGGCATAGTACGTCTGAGAGACTGTGACCGAGGTAGGCCCCGCAATCCTCGGTGTGGGCAGAATATGAGCGGCCCTAGGGTCAGACTCGGTCCCAGCCTCCACCAAGTTAACCCAATGTGCCGTCAGTGATATATAGTGTCCCTGCCTGGCAGCACTTGTCCACATGTCCGTGGTTAGGTGGACCTTCTCAGAAACAGCATGGGTCAGGGCACGGATGATGTTCTGTGACATGTGCTGGTGTAGGGATGGGACGGCACATCGGGAAAAATAGTGGCGGCTGGGGACCGAATACCGAGGGGCAGCCACCGCCATGAGATTGCGAAAGGCCTCAGTCTCTACCAGCCTATAGGGCAGCATCTCCAGGCTCAGCAATTTGGAGATGTGGACGTTGAGGGCTTGGGCATGTGGGTGGGTGGAACTGTATTTCCTCTTGCGCTCCAGCGTCTGCTGTAAAGACAGCTGAACGCTGCGCTGGGACACATTGGTGGACGCTGTGGAGGATCGTGGAGGCGAAGGTGTGGTTTTCCGGCGGGAGGCGTTCGTGCCGGGGTCCTGGGCAGGGGGTTGACTAGCAGAGGCAGCGAGTGACACAGGGGAAGGAGCAGTGGTGTGACCCGCAGGAGGTGAACGGCCTTGGTTCCCAGGGGTGGATTAAGGATCCCATGGGCCCTGGGCAGTTTATAATGCATGGGCCCCTGCCCCGCCCCCCACATGCTTTACCCCTGACCCACCCCCACACACTCCCCCCTGACCCACCCGCTCCACCCCTGCCCCGCCCCCACATGCATTTTGCCTCCTAAAAAAAAAATAAACGCAACTAGCTGAGACAATTTGAATCAGACCTCCTAAGTATGCGCACTGATGGCAAAGACAGTTTAAAACTTTAAGTCACCAGAGATAAGTCACTGGGTTGAAAATTCTTTATAAGACAACAAAAAGGCTTTAAACAGAGGTAAATAGTGATTTTATTGTAAACAAATCGGTGCCAACTAACTAAAGGGTTGCTAGGACATGTGTTGGTCATAAAAGGAACAATAGCTTTTAAAGGGAACCTGTCATCACCTTCATGCTACCCATACTAAAGGCAGAATAAAATAGTGACAGGTGAGTTGATTTCAGAGGTCTGTCATTTATAAGTTAAAAGTAAGTGGTTCCTGAGAACCAACCTCTCAAGGGCCCTTGTCTGTGAACTCAGCCTCTCTGGCCCTTGTCTGTGCCACCCTGGCCTTATCTGTGCGCCCCTCACCCCCCCCCCAGACCTTGCTTTTGACCCTGCTCTGTGCACCACCCTGGCCCTTTCAATGCAGCCCCTGGCTCTTATCTGCACCCCTTTGGCTGTGCCTACCTGGCCCCTGTCTGCACCCCTGGGATCTGGCCCTTGTCTTTGTACGCCTCTTCCTGGTCTGCTCTCCTGGGCCCTTATCTGTGCCCCACTCCCTCTTTGTCTGCGCCTCTCTGGTTCTTGTCTCTGCTGCCCCCTGTGTGCACCACCCTGGCCCTTATCTGTGCCGCTGCTGGTTGTATCTGGCTGGCGAAGGAAAAAAGGGGGGGACCCCACGCCATTTTTTAAAAATTATTTATTTATTTTTGTAAAAAAATGGCGTGGGGTCCCCCCCTTTTTTCCTTCCCCAGCCAGACACAACCAGCAGCGGCAGCTTGGCACTACCAGGGTGGGAAGGGACCTGGTTATTGGCCCTTCCCAGCCTAATGGTACCAGCCTGCAGCCGCCCCAGAGCCAGACCCTCAATTTGGAAGGTCCGGTCCTGCTGGTACCCGGCTCTTCCCGGCACCCCTGGTGGCGGTGGGTGCCGAGGTAATAGATGTTGGGGTTAGTGCTGGCCTGCCATACCGGCAAGCACTAAGCCCAGTATTAGTAATCAGGGCTGTCTGTAGATAGCCGTAATTACTAAAACTGTAGTATTGTAAAAAAAAAATACACACACACAAGTAGAAAACATTTTATTGAAATAAACACTTCCCCAGACCCCTGTTCGACCATTTTATTAAAAAAAAAAAAAAAAACTGGTCCGATGTAGTCCACCGAATCCGATGTAGTCCTCTGTATTCATGACCCTGAAAAATAGAAAACAAACACACAAACACAGACCACTTACCTCTTCCTGCACTGGGATAATACACACAGCAATGTCACTGTACAGGGATAATAAACACAGTGATGTCACTGTACAGGGATAACAAACACAGTGATGTCACAGTACAGAGATAATAAACACAGTGATGTCACCGTACAGGGATAATACACACAGTGATGTCACAGTACAGAGATAATAAACACAGTGATGTCACTGTACAGGGATAACAAACACAGTGATGTCACAGTACAGAGATAATAAACACAGCGATGTCACTGTACAGGGATAACAAACACAGTGATGTCACAGTGCAGAGATAATAAA
>ONZH01000568.1:0-17243 GCA_900303285.1 Rhinella marina | reverse complement strand
GGGGGAAGAAGATACGTTGCTTGATAGCCAGACCACCCTCAGGTCTGTTCTCAGCGCGTATTGGAGGAGGATGAGGAGGAGAGAGGAGACTGTTGGCGAGACTGAAGAGGGTACCTATGCTCATTCCTTATCTGTTGAGCGTGTATGGGCTGAAGAGGAGGAGTGGAGGAGGAGGAAATGGAGAGTCAGCCTATTGAGGAAAGGAAATTCTTGCGTGTTGGGACTCTTGCGCACATGGTTGACTTCATGTTAGGCTGCCTTTCCCGTGACCCTCGCATTTTCTGACAACACCGATTACTGGGTGTTCACTCTCCTGCATCCCCGGTACAAGCACAACTTTTCCACTCTCATTCCTGTAGAGGAGAGGAGTATGAGAGTGAATCAATATCAACAGTCCCTGGTGCACAAGCTGAAACTATCCTTCCCATCTAACACTGCTAGCGGCAGAGGACGTAGTTCTGTGGGCCAACTAGCGGGGGAGAGGAGGGGAGCAGGCAGCTTGTCAAGCACTGGCAGGGGAACACTCTCCAAGGCCTTTGCCAGTTTTATGGCACCCCAGCAAGACTATGTTTAGAAAGATGGTGAGGGAGTACCTAGCTGACCATACCAACGTCCTGCGTGATCACTCTGCTCCATACAACTACTGGGTTGCAAAGCTGGACACGATAACTGGCGCTGTACGCCTTGGAGGTGCTGGCCTGCCCTGCCGCTAGCGTGTTGTCAGAGCGGGTCTTCAGTGCAGCTGGTGGCATCATCACTGATAAGCATACACGCCTGTCAACTGACAGCGCTGACAGGCTGACGATTATTGAAATGAATAAAGCCTGGATTTCACCAGAATGCAAATCTCCACCGGGGGAAAGCAGCTCAACATGAAGATTCTTTATGTATCCTCTCCTCTCCTCCTCCTCCTCTTCGCACACAAACGCTGAGCCAACAGGCAATGTTTCTGAGGGCCAACTGTCACTCTTTACAAACAATGTTTACAGAGGGCCATCTATAGGCCCTATCTCCAATAAATTTTTTAGGAGCGTCAACTACAGACACTCAAAAACAATTTTACAGGAGGGTCAACTACAGACACTCCAAAACAATTTTTCAGGAGGGTCAACTACAGACACTCTAAAACAATTTTTTAGGAGGGTCATCTTCAGACACTCCAAAACAAATTTTTGGGAGGCTCACCTACAGCCATTTGACTGCAATTTCAGTCTGACTAAGGCATTGGTGGTGTCACCGCCATGCTGTATCAGTGTAACATTTTATGTGCTTCACCTGCTACCTGAGTGTAACTTGGTCACTCTGGGTTCACCGGCATGCTGTGTCAGTGTAAAATTTTATGTGCTTCACCTGCTACCTGAGTGTAACTTGGTCACTCTGGGTTCACCGCCATGCTGTATCAGTGTAAAATTTTATGTGCTTCGCCTGCTACCTGGTCACTTGTTGGTGTCAACACTAGAATGCGGCTACTATACCGCACGCAACAGAATTGTTCACTGCACTGTAGTATATATAACTGAGAGAAAAAAAGGAATTTTTAGACTGCGGCTAATTTACCGCAAACCACTCCATTTTTCACTGGGCTGTAGTACATATAGCTCAGAAAATACGTATTTTATAGACTGACGCTGCTGTACAGCACACTACAGAATTGTTCACTGGACTATTGTATATATAAATGAGAAAAAAACGTAGTCTTTAAATTGCGGCTATATTACCGCAAACCACTACATTTTTCACTGGACTATAATACATATAACTGAGAAAATACATATTTTATAGACTGACGCTGCTGTACAGCACACTACATAATTGTTCACTGGACTGTAGTGTATAGAAATGAGAGAAAAACGTATTTACTAGAGTGACGCTACTGTACAGTACACTACATAATTGTTCACTGGACTGTAGTGTATAGAAATGAGAGAAAAACGTATTTCCTAGAGTGACGCTACTGTACAGTACACTACATAATTGTTCACTGGACTGTAGTGTATAGAAATGAGAGAAAAATGTATTCCCTAGACTGACGCTACTGTAGAGTACACTACATAATTGTTCACATGGACTGTAGTGTATAGAAATGAGAGAAAAACGTATTCCCTAGACTGACGCTAGCTGTAGAGTACACTACATAATTGTTCACTGGACTGTAGTGTATAGAAATGAGAGAAAAAACGTATTCCCTAGACTGAACGCTACTGTACAGTACACTACTAATTGTTCACTGGCACTGTAGTGTATAGAAATGACATAAAAACGTATTCCTAGACTGACGCTACTGTACAGTACACAACATAATTGTTCCTGGACTGTAGTGTATAGAAATGACATAAAAACGTATTCCCTAGACTGACGCTACTGTACAATACACTACATAATTGTTCACTGGACTGTAGTGTATAGAAATGAGAGAAAAACGTATTTCCTAGAGTGACGCTACTGTACAGTACACTACATAATTGTTCACTGGACTGTAGTGTATAGAAATGAGAGAAAAAATGTTTCCCTAGACTGACGCTACTGTAGAGTACACTACATAATTGTTGCACTGGACTGTAGTGTATAGAAATGAGAGAAAAAACGTATTCCTAAGACTGACGCTACTGTAGAGTACACTACATAATTGTTCACTGGACTGTAGTGTATAGAAATGAGAGAAAAACGTATTCCCTAGACTGACGCTACTGTACAGTACACTACATAATTGTTCACTGGACTGTAGTGTATAGAAATGAGAGAAAAACGTATTCCCTAGACTGACGCTACTGTACAGTACACTACATAATTGTTCACTGGACTGTAGTGTATAGAAATGACATAAAAACGTATTCCCTAGACTGACGCTACTGTACAATACACTACATAATTGTTCACTGGACTGTAGTGTATAGAAATGACAGAAAAACGTATTCTTTAGACTGCACTACAGATCTCAGCAAGCCAAGGTACAGCAGCAGCAAAAATGAGTACTTTGGGCAATTTATTTTGGGTCTGTGTGGACCACGTGCTGTCCCTTCTGCCACCAGTCACTGTGTACAGTGTGCAGCCAAGATGGCGGTAGCTGCACTACAAGTCCAGCCAGCACCTGGAGGAGACCAAAACAAAAGGTGCTTGTAGCCCTTAGAAGGGCTGTTGGGTTCTTTGTGGGTGATTCCTGCCTAACCAACATCTAAATTCAGGCCCTAACACTCTCCCTGACAGACAGCAGCTCTATCCCTAATCTCATGCAGACGGCGTATGACGCGAGCAGCGCGGGACCAGATTCTTATATTCCCAGGTCATCTGATCTGGCCAGCCAATCCCTGCTATCGACTGGTAGGGGCCTCACGTGATGCTAGGAGGTACCAAAGACTCTCCTGCATGTTGATTGGCTGAAAAAAGGCGCCTAACATGCAGGAAGAGGAAGTTGCCATTTCCTCGAGGATCGCGATATGCTCGTCCGAGTAGCGAGCATATGCGAATACCCTAATGCTCGAACGAGCATCAAGCTCGGACGAGCATGTTCGCCCATCTCTAATTATTACCATTCCAACAACACCAGGCCCATATCTCTACCTTCTAAAGTGCCTAAGATATGAAGGCTTAAAGCAGCTCTCAATCTCACCCTTGTGCCTGAATTCTGCTCGGCCTAAACTGTTAGGCCCATTTCCCAAGGCCGAAGCAGAGCTATGGGAAACTGTTCAGGGGTTAAAGTGAGCCTTTCAGAAGTTTTCACTGTGTTTCTGTAAATGCCCCAGGCAGGGCTTCGCCATGATGTGCCCTCTGCTCTCTGCATTTACCTGCTTCATAATCCTTCCCCTCTTCTCTGAATGACAGATGTAGTGGTCTCCTGTTGGATCCTATTTTACAGCTGTTAACCAGAGCAGTGGGGAAAAGCTGTGAAGCAGCTCAATGCAGAGAGTACTTCCGAGTGAAGCCCTGCCCTGCTCTGGCACAATAAAAGTTAATTTTCATATTGTATTTCATACTATTTTCATAATGGTGCCAGATCTGTTTTCTATTGTGTCGAGAAAATGGATCCGACACCCATTGACTTACAATGGTTTTAATGCCGGATCTGTCATTGCTATTTTAAAGATAATACAACCAGATCCGTTTATAATGGATGCAGCCAGTTGAATTGCTAATAACGGAAGCCGGATCAGGCGAAAACGCATATGTGAAAGTAGCCTAAGCAAAATGTATCATCCAGGGACTAAATAAATAAATGTATGTGATGCTTTCTCAGTATAGATATCACACAACATTCAACAAGATGCACACTACTAGTCAGGGAAAACCCAATAAAAATGATAAGAATGCATGTCAGAAATTCCCATTAGAGAATGCCAAGTATTTGACGCTATAACCTCAAGTGATTATATCTCAGCATAAAATATTAAAGTTATACATAAATTATGCAGTTTCAGCTCACACATGATCCTGAGATGTACTATTCCACCGTAGCAATTTCATATCTACTTTTGAAAAACTTTTTTTGCAATAATTTTATAATTGTACTCTTATGATTTGTTATTTTGGAACCGTATAATAACAGGATAACCATTAGCCACTAAACCATTTTATGCTCAAATTATTATTATTATAATTATGTTTCTATAAATCTTGTTGCTTGTGAGAACAATAACTATCTCAGAATATTTTATGTTAAATAAATTATTTCAAACAATATTGGCAACAACATACAGTGCATACATTTTTATGCTATTTTCAAAGGTTATTATCAGTATTGTCATGAAAATTGTGGAATATATACTCCTGGTAGTGTATAATTTCTCACTAGGACTGGCTTCATAAATAGTAGTTTTACCATATTTTAATATGCATTAAACTGGATTATGGAGTTGGCGGAGCCTAACCACTGAGCTGCATGGAGGTTTGAGCTGAGAGCTCCCGCTTCACAGACCTGTGTTAGACCTTAGAAGCTGTCGGGAATCAAGCAGAAATGGTCAAAATAGGCAAGGCTAAGCAGGGAGGAGTACCTGCAACCCCCAAACAAAGAAAAAACCAAGCGGAGATGGATCGCTTTCTGAAGAGGCGGCTGGCAATTTCCCCAGCGCGTGTTGACAAGATGGCGGCCGCAGCAAGCGCAGCGGCCTCAGAGGATGATATGGAGGATGAAACCTGCAGCATTGCAGATGCAACAGACGCTGAAGAAAGCGGGACAGTTACCAAAGCGTTCATCAGGAATGCCCTATCGCAAGCTCTTGCTCCACTCATAAAAGAGGTAAAGGATTTGAGGCACGATATGAGGGCGCTAGGCCACAGGGTTGACTCCCTGGAAACCAACCAAGGCCTCACCGCGCACAGCTCCGCAGTAGTCCAGGTCATGGATGCCCAGATTTCCTCCCCTAACGACGCATATTACCTCATCGAAGATCAGGAAAATCGTAGTAGGAGGAAAAATGTGCGGATAAAAGGTTTGCCAGAATCGATAGCCCAGGCGGACCTACATTCTACTGCTCTGGAGGTATTCATCAGCTTACTTGGAGCAGACAGGGCCCAAAGCATTGGTACTGAGCGCATACACAGAGCCCTCAGACCGCCTCCTAAACAAGATGAACCCCCAAGGGATGTGATCTGTGGTCTTCTCAGTTTTAAAGATACCTTTGCCATAATGCAGGCTGCCAGAGAACAGAAATCTATTACCCTGGGAGACGCCCAGCTATTGCTTTTCCAGGACATAGCTCCATCTACCCTGGCGAAAAGACGAGCGTTAAAACTTCTCACAGATTACCTGCGCTCCCACAAAACGCCTTACAGGTGGCTATTCCCATTCGGAATTACCTTCAGCAAGGATGGAAAAAGATGCACCATAAGGTCCCCGTCGGATCTAACTGCGGCCTGGTCAATACTGGATATAGCACCACTACAAATTGACTCATGGTTGCCGGTGGATATCGCCTTAAAGAAACTGCCTCCTTTACCTTCACAGGAAGCATGGATGCCTGTTGTTCGACATAAATCTCCCAGGAGCAAGAAAATCCCTGTGTGAGTTTGTATCTCTCTTATACAGCATCACCAAGAATCAACCAAACTGCAGGAGGTGAGACCCAGAAGGCCTGTTCGAATATCAGAAGAACCGGACTTTCTGCTAAAAGAACAAGGCAACGAGAACGGGTCCCTAAAAGGAAAACGGAACTTTCCAGTCACCTCTGGATTCACTGCTCTTATGTCCTGAGAAGGTTCTTCATTGCTTTCTTATGGTTCTTTCTTGTTCTATAGTTAGAAAGAGTTTTCTTTTGCTTATATGTCTAGCTTGTTCAGTTAGCCAGACCAACACTTAAAAGCATGTCTTTTTTCATTCCCGACCATTTAGCATTTTTTCAGGAGTGTCTGCTGGTACTGTATGGCGTGCTATTGCGGTGTGCATCTCCCACAGACATTCCTAATGTTTTATGCCTATAATGTTTAATGCCGGGTTAGGATGGCCAATTCATTCCGTCCCCTGATCATCACACCTTTTCCGTTATACTGGGCTTTTAACATGGCCCTTTCTTAATTTTCTGTTTATTCAAATGTTCATCCACATGTTATATACCTGGGTAGAAGCTTTTCAGTCTCTAGGTTGTTTGACTAGTCGTATATTATTATTTTTTCCTTATGCTTTCAACTGCATGCTCAGGGTTGTCCTTGCTGTACCGGATGGTGCTGCAAATTGTACTACATTTAGCCGTCGTACATTATCTGTCATATCAACATGGCGTCTCTGAACATTGCTTCTTTCAATGTTAGGGGTCTACGCACACCGCAGAAAAGGTCTCAAGTTCTAACTGTAATGAAAAAACATAAAGCTGATATATGTTTCTTTCAGGAAACCCACATTAAGAAGGACAAGATCCCTAAATTACCAACTCACATTTATTCTCAGTGGTTTCACTCTTCCTATTCCTCGGCAGCGAGAGGGGTCAGCATAGCCATCTCCAAGCAGGTACCCTTTCAGCTGGATTTACTTCAAAATGATTCCGATGGTCGGTATCTCTTCATAAAAGGTAACATTGCACAAACTAAAGTATCCCTGGCCTGCCTCTATGCCCCAAACACCGACAACATAAATGGCTCAAGTTGACCCTACAGAAATTTCAGGAATTTGCAGAAGGTGTAAGAATTATTGGAGGTGACCTAAATGTGGCCTTAAATCCATTTATAGACTCCTCAAAAGGTGCCTTGGCACAATCTTATAGATCGCTGGGGGGTTTTCAAAAACTCCTAGCGGAAGCACAAGTTGTGGACACTTGGCGCACTCTGAACCCCTCTATACGGGATTATTCTTATTTTTCAACAGTACATCAGTCATTCCAGAGACTGGATTACATTTTTATTTCTGAGGGTCAAGTTGAAGCTATACGAGACTCCAAAATAGGTCAAATCACTATTTCGGATCACGCCCCTATTATATCTACATTTACATTCAGGGACATTCCTGCCAGAATTTGGCAGTGGAGACTAAATGAAACCCTATTGGATAATGAGAAAAACCTTTCTGACATGGATCATAAATTATCTCATTATTTCAAAGATAATAAATCAGATGACATGCCAGATACAATAGTGTGGGAGGCACATAAGGCCTATATCAGAGGGGAATTTATTTCTTTAGGCTCCAGGGTTAAGAAGACCAGACAAAAAACTCTCAACTCACTCCTTGCCCAAATTTCACTACTGGAAAAACAGCAGAAGAAATCTCTGGTTGGTAGTGTGCTTCAGGACTTACTGTCACTTCGACAGCAACTAAAAGAACATCTGAATCTCAAATGTGCCAAAGCATACCAGTATGCTACATTTAAATACTATCCACATGGCGATAAAGGGAATAAGATAATGACACAACTAATTAAAAAAAGGAAAGATTCACAATATATCAAGCATATTAAAGGCTCCTCGGGACAACTAGTGTCCTCCACTAAAGAAATTGCTAAGGAATTCTGTAGATTTTATACAGAACTCTATAATATTCCTCAACAGCAGCTTGACCAGACCACCTCACCTGAGGTGAAAATCGTAGGGGTAGAGACAAAGATCAAAGAATTCTTAGACAAACTGCGTTTACCGTCCCTAACACCGGATGACGCAAATTTTCTCCTTTCACCTATATCGCAAGAAGAGATAGCATCTATTATTAAATCTATGCCTGTGGGAAAGGCTCCGGGTCCTGATGGGCTACCATCAAGTTATTATAAGAAACTCTTACCCACACTCCTACCACATATATCCAGCTGGTGTCAATCCTTAATGAAGGGTACACCTCTTCCAAAACAGGCCCTAGAAGCTACCATTACAATATTACATAAAGAAGGGAAAGACGAAAAAGAATGTGGTAGTTATAGGCCCATTTCCCTCCTTAATCTAGATATAAAGATTTGGGCAAAGTTACTTGCATCTAGATTGAACACCCTGACACCCAAGCTGCTGCATTTGGAACAAGCTGGCTTTGTTAAAGGTAGGGAAGGTCATTTCCACTCATGTAGAGTTCTGAATGCCATACAGTACGCAATTAAACAGAAGACATCTATGATTTTATTAGGGACTGATGCTGAAAAAGCATTTGATAGGGTTAACTGGCAGTATATGTACCATACTCTATGCAGATTTGGTATACCTGATTCTTTTATTGGCTCCATCATGACATTATATGGGGAGCCAAGTGCAAGAATTAGGGTCAATGGCATCCTGTCAGATTCCTTTAAGATCTCAAATGGGATGCGCCAAGGGTGTCCTCTGTCCCCTACTTTATTTATACTTATTATGGAGACACTATTGCAAGCTTTCAGAGATAATAAAGACATACAAGGTATCAAAATCGGAAACATCAAGCACAAATGTGCAGCATTTGCCGATGATCTCCTCCTGATTATAACCAACCCTCTACAAGCTTTCCCACATGTAGTTTCCCTCTTTGAGAAATTTGGCCTCTTCTCCAATTTCAAAATTAATTACACTAAGTCTGAAGCATTAAATATTACACTTCTCCAGAAAGACATTCATTACTTGTCTAGCTCCTTTCCTTTTAAATGGAGATCAGATAACTTATCCTACCTGGGTATACTACTGACCAGAGATCCAAACAATCTTTACTCCGCTAACTATTCCCCCCTACTTAAGAAAATTAAACAACAATTGCGGTCGTTGACCTTACCATATCTATCATGGATAGGTAGAAAGAATCTATTGCAAACTTACATAATGCCCAAATTTTTATATCTAATGCAGATGGTTCCTATTTCTCTCCCTAAATATTACTTCCATCAAGTGAGATCACTTTTCGCATCTTTCTTGTGGAAAGGCAAAAGACCAAGAATAAGTTATTCAAGATTGGTCAATAACCGCGCAAATGGAGGATTTGGACTCCCAGACATCCAGGGCTATTATAAGGCGATCCAGTTGCGGAGATGGCTACAACTGTGTGTCCCGAAGTTCAGACCGCTAGATTTGGAGATGGCTATGCTGACAGGTAGCAGTCTTTCGACTCTTTGGGGTATTGATGTCCCCAGACTGCACCCATAGGCTTGACCAAGGGGATATTTCATACAATTCGCTCATTTCGGGGAGGAACACCCTTGTTCTCTGACCCTCCCTGCTCACTACCTGCCTCACTGACACCATATTTGTTAGATTCCTCAACTCAACATTGTCTGTCATTCTGGACTTCGATTCAAGATACTCCCATTACAGATCTTTTAGAAATGTTGCGCTCTGACAAAGAGATGACTAATATATTTTCCCGGCTAGTGGTTAGGGGTACTTTCCTAGATAGGATAGAATTTGACCGTTCATGTAAATTGTTACTATCCAAATATACATCTACATCAGACAGTACATGGTTTGAAGAGCTGACAGTGCCAGATAACTTACCTAGACATACCATATCTCTGTTGTACAAATTTATTACCTCCCCCCCTTTATCTAGCACTCCTGCATATATTAGATATTGGGAGAAAGACTTAGATTTATCCTTTTCAGAAACGGATATAAAACAAATACACCTCAGGTCACACGGCTTCTCCAGATGTGTCCGAACTCAGAAACATTCTTATAAAACAATGACAAGATGGTACGATGACCCTCACAAACTTAAACAAATGAACCTGTGTGATTTGAACGTCTGCTGGAGATGCAAAACTGAAGTGGGCACTCTGGGGCACTTATTCTGGCACTGTCCGTTAATCAAAACATACTGGTACCAGGTTGAATCCCACATAAACCGAATTTGTCAGACATCTATACGTTTATCCCCAGCCTCAGTCCTCCTTTGGTTACCATCCAGCACCTGGCGGCCTGCTAAGTCTAATCTTCCCACTTTACTAGTTCAAGCGGCCCGCCTACTCATTCCTTTGAACTGGTTAAACTCTTCTCCGCCAACTATATCCCAATGGAAAGAGAAGGTTAATCAACTTTATCTTCTAGAAGAATTAGCCAGTTGGGCAAATAGACAACATACACGGTTTTTAAAGTTGTGGGCACCCTGGAAGGATTCGTGCTCATCTACATAGTTTCCTGAGGAAATTACCTGATAGGACTTACCCTCCCCCCCCCCCAACTACACACCTGAGACGATATTCAGACTAAGCCAGTAAGGCTAATCTATACACCAGGTTACAGATATATATACAGTTATCGTAGTACTAACATGTGTGATGACAACCTCACTTTACTTTATTTATTTTCGTTTCTTCATTTGAAATATACCCAATCATTAGTATATTCTGGTCATTGAATTGGAAATAGCTTTATAATATGTACAAAGGTTTATTGCGCCAGGTTGGAGGATCTGCACCGGGATCACCACATCCAGCGGTGTGAGATATTTCCGATCATGGAGCTAAGTTTTCCCTTTACCCTTTCCCCACCCCCTCTATCTAGGCCACGACGGTGGTCCTCTTTCCCTTCCTATTGTTACAAATGGTCTTTGCTATATATTCTCTAAGTCCAATACTATGTAAACATGCAAGATGATATTATTGCAATATATGTATGTCATGTTACTGGAGAACCAAAAATATGCTTGTTTGTATGTTTTTCACTCTTAAAAAATAAAAAGAGAATTGTTAAAAAAAAAAAAAAAAACTGGATTATGGAGTAAAGTATTACAATAGGAGCAGCTACAGTAACTTACCCTGACTAGAGAGGAGTGTAATTGGACCAGAATAGGCCAACAGATTTGGGTTATGAATACATTTCCACTGGAATTGAAAGTGTCCCAATTGTCTTGAAATCTCTCTCTCTCCCTCTCTCTTTCTGCCTAGAAAACTCTTTCTTCCTATCTCCACTTTCTCTTTGGTTCTTCCGAATCAAATCACACAAAATTCAGCTTCATTATAATCAGAAGATTTTGAAAAGTTCGTCTTGAACAACTATGATCTGTGGCATAACTAGCGAAGACTGGACCCCATGGCTAATGAAGAATGCCCATGTTTGCCATAGAATCCCCCACCCACTCAGAAGTTATACCTCCTTAGTTCCCTCACAAAGTAGAGTGCCTCATTTGTGACCCCACACAGTAAAATGTCACTAATGCCACCACACAATAGTTATGCCCCCTTGTTAGTTATTAATAGTTATTGTCTACACACAGTGCAACGCTCTCTTACTTTACCCACACAGTGCTTATGCCCATAGTGCCCCAGTAGTCAGAGAGCTTGTTCCCTTACCACTACCCGTCCCCAATCCCCCAAAGCAGTCAGAAACCAGCCTCCCCTATCCCCCAGTAATCATGTTCAGGTGTACCATCCTCCCACCACCCCCTTCCGCCCAACAATCACATGCATGCTCATCATCCCCTCTACTTCCCAAGTGGTCAGAAAGCTGGCTCCCCCAAGCAATTACATGCTCACTATACTCCCCCAACTAGTCACAATGCTCACTTCCCCATTTCCTCAAGTTCACCATCCTCCCCCTACCTCCAATCTGGTGATGGTACGCATTCCCTCTTATCCATAATACTCCCAAACCCCAGTCCATTCAAATACCTTTCTTAATGTGTGGAAGGTCTTAGGAGGAGGAGCGCAGCAGCAAGGTAAGCAGGCAGCCAGTGGAGTCCCACTTTGTACTATCTCTCCTCTTTGGCAGCTGAGAAGGTGTGAGGGACAGTCCTAACAGATGCATTGTGCGTGATGAGTTTGAAGGTTTCTTTTTAATTAAAAGAAACTAACAAATGGCGAAAAACTGAAAAGTCTTGCCATCATTTGGTGACAGCTGGTGTGCCAGGGGAACACATTCTGTGTGCCACCTCTGGCATGGGTACCACACCACAGGTTGCCAACCCCTACACTAGACCCTCACACATTCACCACATTCGTGGATGCTAACCTACACACATTCAACATAGGGATGCTCTTATACATACATACACCACGTATATAGATGCTCCCTTATACACATTCACCACACACAAGCAAAGACTGTCTTAAACACAAATTCACCACACACAGACACTCTTATACACACATTGCCAAGTCACAGAGATGCTCTTATACCTATGTTCAACACACAGGGAGGTTCTTATACTCATGTTACCCACACACAGACACTCTTACACACATGTTCAGCACTCACAGGGATGCACTTATACACACTTTCACCACACACGCACACTGCTATACACACATTCATTACACACAGACGCTCACCACACATGATCACTTTTATACACATGTGCACAACACACAGAAACTGTTTAAACCTATACACACATTCACCACGAACAGGAATGCTTCAGAGGAAAAAAATAGCAATCTGGTTTGGAGTTGTCTGGTAATAGTAGCTATATAAGCAGCCTGAAAATGTGAGTTTGCGAGTACACAAGTATTTTAACACAAGTATGTGTTTGTCTTAAGTGTTTAGTGCTCTCATTAAGAGAAACAAAATAAGAGTATTGCAGGTTTGATACCTTTTAATGGCTAACAAAAATAGAAGTAATGATGATACATAGCGAGCTTTCGGGACATCACCAGTCCCTTCATCAGGCGTACTACAAGAATATATGAAGAAACAGCAATATATATGCAATAAGAACAGAGACATGGGGGGGGTGAATAGACATTTTAAAAACAACAGAATTTCAAAGATCTTGAGAATGAGTCCTTTATTATCTTACAGATAAGTGGTGTGAAAGTTTTATGGTCTCTAAATTGATGTTATCTCAGAGACCTGGTGCCCCCACGATGTCTATAGAAGACTCTTTAGATCTTGTAATGTGTTATAAATCCCGGAGACAAATTCAGTCCAGTATTCAAAGTGTCAAACAGTGTTCTAAATTTGTATTCCCAAATTCTTCTGGTGCTTTGGGATTTGAAGTTACCTTTTAATATGAGAACTTTCATGTGTTCTACATTGTGTCCTGGGCTACAGAAATGTTTAGCCACAGGAAAGTGTAGCTTCTTCTCTTTAATTGTGTGGCGGTGGGACCTCATCCTTGCATTCAGTTTCTGTCCTGTTTCTCCAACATAGAGGCCCCCACCAGGACATTTGGTGCAGAGAATCAAATAAACAGCATTAGATGTAGAACATGTGAATGTCCCAGGGATCTTGTAGTCTTCCTGTGTGTTGGGGATCCGGATCTTATCTGTTGTCATAATATGGGAACAGGTTTTGCATCTTCTTGTATTACAGGGATGGGTTCCTTTTTCTGTGGTATATGGCCTTGAACTTGATCTGATCAGAATATTCCTTAGATTTGGAGGTTTTCGGTAAGCTAGTAAGGGGGATCTGGAAAGATTGTTTTTAGTTGGTCATCCTTATGTAGGACATGATGTAATTTTTTGGCAGTTTTCCTCAGTACCTCTATTTGTGGGTTGTAGGTCACAACTAGAGGTACACGCTGGTTATGTTTCTTTTTGTTGTATTGGAGAAGTTGACTTCTGGGGATCTTGGTGGCTCTTGTGATCTGATCTTCAATTGAAGCAGGATGATAGCCCTGGTGTAAAAATGTCCTTTTCAGGTGTTGTAAATGCTCATCCCTGTCTGATGGGTTGGAACAGATTCGGTTATATCTGATCGCTTGACTATAGATTATGGACTTTTTAATATGTTTGGGGTGGAAGCTGTCCCATTTGAGGTATGTAGGCCGATCAATAGGTTTTCAATACAGGGATGTCTGTATTGAGCCGTCTTGAAGTTTTATGGTGGTGTCCAGAAAGCTGACTTCTGTGTGTGAATAGTTGAGGGTCAGGTTTATGGTGGGATGGAATTTGTTGCATTTTTCATGAAATTTCATCAGTTCATGTTCAGAGTCGGTCCAGATTATTAGGATATCATCAATGAAACAAAAGTAGGCCAAGAGTTTTTTGGGGCAGGATACCAAAAAGTCATTTTCCAGTTTTGCTATGAAGAGGTTGGCATATTGCGGTGCCATTTTACTACCATGGCGGTCCCAGTGCACTGTAAATATATTTCCTTGTCAAAAGAGAAATAGTTATGGGTGAGGATGAATTTGGTCAGTTGTAATATGAGGTGATCCCATTCGCCTCCAGGTATACTCGGCAAGCAGTTAATCCATCATCATGAGGAATATTCGAATACAAGGATTCCACATCCATGGTGGCCAAGATTGTGCCTTTAGGGAGGGGACCTATGGTTGACAGTTTGTTCAATAGGTCAGTTGTTTCCTGTAGATAGCTTGTTGTGTTCCTCGCCAATGGTTTGAGGATGCCCTCTATCCAACCTGAGATTTTTTCACTGAGGGTTCCCACACCTTGTAGTACGCCTGAAGAAGGGACTGGTGATGTCCCGAAAGCTCGGTATGTATCATCATTACTTCTAATGTTTTGCTGACAATTAACAATTATCTCTTGATGAGCTTCAAGAGGTAGTCACCTAAAATGGTTTTCACTTCACAGGTGTGCCCTGTCAGGTTTAATAAGTGGGATTTCTTGCCTTATAAATGGGGTTGGGACCATGAGTTGTGTTGGGCAGAAGTCAGGTGGATACTCAGCCTACTGAGTAGACTGTTAGAATTTGTATTATGGCAAGAAAAAAGCAGCTAAGTAAAGAAAAACGAGTGGCCATCATTACTTTAAGAAATGAAGGTCAGTCAGTCCGAAAAATTGGGAAAACTTTGAAAGTGTCCCCAAGTGCAGTCGCAAAAACCATCAAGCGCTACAAAGAAACTGGCTCACATGAGGACTGCCACAGGAAAGGAAGACCAAGAGTCACCTCTGCAGCGGAGGATAAGTTCACCCGAGTCACCAGCATCAGAAATCGCAGGTTAACAGCAGCTCAGATTACAGACCAGGTCAATGCCACACAGAGTTCTAGCAGCAGACACATCTCTACAACAACTGTTAAGAGGAGACTGTGTGCAGCAGGCCTTCATGGTAAAATAGCTGCTAGGAAACCACTGCTAAGGACAGGCAACAAGCAGAAGAGACTTGTTTGGGCTAAAGAACACAAGGAATGGACATTAGACCAGTGGAAATCTGTGCTTTGGTCTGATTAGTCCAAATTTGAGATCTTTGGTTCCAACCACCGTGTCTTTGTGCGATGCAGAAAAGGTGAACGGATGGACTTTACATGCCTGGTTCCCACCGTGAAGCATGGAGGAGGATGTGTGATGGTGTGGGGGTGCTTTGCTGGTGACACTGTTGGGGATTTATTCAAAATTGAAGGCATACTGAACCAGCATGGCTACCACAGCATCTTGCAGCGGCATGCTATTCCATCCGGTTTGTGTTTAGTTGGACCATCATTTATTTATCAACAGGACAATGACCCCAAACACACCTCCAGGCTGTGTAAGGGCCATTTGACCAAGAAGGAGAGTGATGGGGTGCTACGCCAGATGACCTGGCCTCCACAGTCACCAGACCTGAACCCAATCGAGATGGTTTGGGGTGAGCTGGACCGCAGAGTGAAGGCAAAAGGGCCAACAAGTGCTAAGCATCTCTGGGAACTCCTTCAAGACTATTGGAATACCATTTCAGGTGACTACAGGTGACTACAAGCAGTATTCAAAGCAAAAGGTGGCTACTTTGAAGAACCTAGAATATAAGACATATTTTCAGTTGTTTCACACTTTTTTGTTAAGTATATAATTCCACATGTGTTAATTCATAGTTTTGATGCCTTCAGTGTGAAACTACAACTTTCATAGTCATGAAAATACAGAAAACTCTTTGAATGAGAAGGTGTGACAAAACTTTTGGTCTGTACTGTATATATGATGAATATATCTTTGCTAAAACAGTTCTGATTTCAAGAACCATTAGAGACTGCTGACACTATCTATCTATGAGAAGATCGATTGTTGAGAAGGATTAGAGCAAATATTATATGGTGTATGTATGAAGGTAAAAGATTAAGGAGAAATGTCTATAGGATGGTTCCCTTGAAGAACATTTTAATGTAAAGGTTATGAAGAAGGGAGAGAGAGGAAGAGTAGCAGACAGAGGAGACAAAGCAAATGAATATATTGATTAACACCAAGTTTTTGGAAAGTTTGTTGAAATGATTATTAAAGGGGTTATCCCACAAATAATGTAAAAAATAAAATCAGACATCATATAGGACATGACAATCTCTTTTTAACAAAGCTAGAACCAGCCCTGTACCTCACATGGATCCAGAGATCTCCCCATTCATTGCTCTGCTAGATTTATATCAAGCTGACAGCTCAAGGGGAGTGTCTTTTCTGCTGCAGCTCACAGCTCAGGAGGCAGTTAAAAGTTGAAACTGAGCATGTGCGAAATAAGAAGTTAAGTGGCACTATACAGATACATTTTATTGAATAACTCAGTAGCTATACAAAATTTTTAATTACATGCAATTACAAAAGTATTCAGATCCAGGTGCTGGTTTGAAAACTGTAGAATATTTTTCTCGGGACAACCCCTTTAAGTGAATTAAAATAAAGAAATGTTAATTGTTTGTCCTGTTAAATACAGGAAAAAGATGAGGAAAAAAAGTAAAGCTTAAGGATTCATCTCTCTCAGAATTATCTAAGGAACTATTGTTATTAAAATGTTTGATGTGTGTGAGAGAATAACTATTATGTGTATACTACCATCGTATTTATATAATAGTTGATTAAGACCACGTGGCATTTAAAATGATTAAGGGATTTTTGATATTTTTATTGTTTTGAATGTTTTATTATTGTAAGGGTATGCTGCCTTGTTATATGCTTTTGATTGATTATAGAATGAAGATCAGAAAACGTTGGCAATTAATGACAGAAACAGGCAATGGAGATCATGAATTCTGGGTGTGGTAGGGATACCACACAGAGGGGGCTGTGTAGCTGAGTG
>ONZH01000567.1:0-22412 GCA_900303285.1 Rhinella marina | reverse complement strand
TATACAAGAGAGGAGTCAATGAAACAGTGTTATCCTTTTTTTTTATTCTGTACTGCTCGTTACTTCCAAATAAAAGCCGCATTTTCATGTTGGGAAACACAAAACATGAATTTCTGACTTTTAGATCACTAATGGACAACCTTCCAAATTATGGGGCCTCAACTATATACTGCTCTTTGTCGCAGTAATAGAACATTGCAATTAGAGATGAGTGGCGTTTTGAAAATTTTGATTCGGCAACTTCTCCGAAATTTGACAAGAAATTTGATTTGTTACAAATAAATTTGCCACAAATCGCTACGTTAAAACCCCATTTGGCCTATCAATCAATGGAATCATTTTTAATTGCTGCTTAGACAGAAGTTCACCCATCTAACAAACGTTAGAAATGGTAATAGGCTAGTGTAATATGGTCTTTTGAGTTTAAAAAAAAAACAACTCACCTCATTCACTATCCAGTCTGCTCCTTTACTGATTAAAAAAGACCTGCCAAAGGACTGCCTCTGTGCGAGCAAGTGAATGAGATGAGTGGGGTTTTTTTCCCATTCTTTCTAAGACAATTCCAGCCACCATTTTAGGACCAATGATTAATTACCATGAAGCAAAAGGAACTTTGGCTTATTTTAGAAAATAATTTTTCCAAAAATTTGGACTGAATTCCACTTCAGTTGACTTCACTAAAAACAACAGATGTTATACTGTCAAATATTGCCAACATGAACAGTAGATAGAAGAGGGTATCCAATAAAAGCAAGCTTGTTTTATGTACTCTGCATAGTGCGTTATGTACCCTGTGTCCAACAGTGTTTTTATACATTTTAATTAGAGATCAGCGAGCATACTCATCCGAGCTTGATACTCGTTAGATTATTAGGGTACTCATAAGTGCTCGCTACTCGGATGAGTATCTCGCCATGCTCGAGGAAATGGCATCTCCCGCCTTTTGAATTTTTGGCGGCTATAAACTCAGCCAATCACAAGCCAGGAGACTCTACGGTACACCCAGCATCACGTGGGGCCCTTACATGTCGATAGCAGGGGTTGGCTGGCCTGATCAGGTGACCCTGGAATATACTAGTGACTGCCCGCGGTGCTCGGCTCAGTCGCTGCCTGGATGCCGTTAGGGACAGATCTGCAGTGTGATACAGGGAGAGTGTTAGGGTGTTCTACTAGATTTGTGTTAGGCAGGAGTGATTCTAAAAGAACCCAACAGCCCTTGTTAGGGCTACAAGACCCTTTTTTTATATCTGCTTGTGGCTGGGCTTGCTGGCACTAGTAGTGCAGCTACCGCCATATTTGCAGCATTTTGCAGGGAGACTGGAAAAAGTTTATTGTTTGGCTCTCAGTGACACACATCCATTTCAAACAGCTAAGTGGGACAATTTTTTTGTGTTTAATTGAAATAGGCACAGTCTGCAGAAGATTTTTTTCTGTCTAACTGATGGCCAGTCACCACAAACCACAATCCGTATTTTCTGTCCAGGTGACCCATACTGTACGTCACGTAATCAAATACGGTCTTTTGCTCTCACTGATACAGCTACATTAGAAAAATCTGAGTGCGACATTTTTCTGGGTTGCAGTGAAAATAGCCACAGTCAGCAGGGGCTGATTTTGCTCTCTGATATATTCTGCACGTCACGTTTAAAAAAAAAAAAAATATACATAAAATGACAAAAAATGGACAGCACCTCCTACAGGTGAGAGTCAGGTGCAAGCTACCTGCTGGCTAATTAAATACTAAACAGAAAATGGCAGCAGCACTAGATGAGCCATGAGACATAAAATGAACATGAAATGAACATGTGAAGAAGCAAAAAAGCATAACTGCTATGTAGATAAAGTGGAAGCTCTTAGCGCATATAAATGATCATAAATATGTCGGGCTCATCCACCAACGATCAAGGTGGCTTCCAATCGGATGAGTCCTACACTAACACTAACACATATATATATATTTTTTTTTTTTTTTTTTTAAATCTCAGTGATACAAATCCATTTCATACAGCTGTGTGGAACCATTCTGTGAGTTACAGTCCAGCACCTCAGTCTGCACAGACCACAATCCGTTGTATCTGTGTAAATGATCTATACTGCACGTCACGTAAAAAAATATGTTGCTCTTAGTGATAGGTGACGTATAAGGTATTAAACTGAGAAGAAAACATACAACACATGCCCCACTTGATCAATTTCATAGTTGACAACCATACCTAAATTGACAGCCACAGCCATACAGGGCCACGCTAAATTTTTCCTGTGCTCTACCTGCTACTGTCGTGTAGCTCGGTCAATGTGTAGTCACAGCCATACAGGGCCACGCTAAATTTTTCCTGTGCTCTATCTGCTACCGTTGTGTAGCTCGGTCAATGTGTAGTCACAGCCATACAGGGCGACGCTAAATTTTTTATGTGCTCTACCTGCTACCATCGTGTAACTCGGTCACTCTGACCGAGTCTGACCCTGGGGCCGCTCATGTACTGCCCACTTGGAGGATTGCGGGGCCTACCTCGGTCACGGTTTCTCAGACTTACTATGCCTCTTCCTCCAACCCCTCCTCCTCCTCCTTCGAATTACCATCCGTGCTTCACCTCCTGCTACCTCAGTCTAACTCGGTCACTCTGTTGTCACCGCCAAGCTGCGTCAGGCTAAATTTTTGGGTGGCTCACCTGCTACCTCAGCTAACTTGGTCACTTGTTGGTGTCACCGCCATGCTGTGTCAGGCTTATGCCTGCATCGTGTGGCTGGGGATAGGAGAGCAGTGCCAGCATGGGCATGGGTGATGGACCTTCGTTGAACCTAGTTGGGTGCTTCCCTAACATGTGATGGGCATGTGCCTCGCCTTTCTTGGTCTGGGTGAGCACAATTGCCATGAGGGTAACCACCAGGCTGTTGCAGGAGAATTTGGGGTAATGGTGGGATTAGGCAGCCTCAGAGGCATCCATGCCTGCTGCCCCTGCTGTTTCCTGTCCATTTCCGTGGTGTTTCCATCATTTTCTGAGGTTTCCAGGTTTTCATCCAGCCTTCCCTAGGCAGAGCCTTGGTCCCCTGCAAAAAATGCTCGAGTCTCCCATTGACTTCAATGGGGTTCGTTACTCGAAACGAGCACCCGAGCATCCGGAAAAGTTTGTCTCGAATAACGAGCACCCGAGCATTTTAGTGCTTGCTCATCTCTAATTTTAATACATTTGGACTGCTACAAAGTTTTTATGGTATAGAGAGCTCAGTGATGCTAGTATGATATGTAACTGCTGAGGCAATTAATTGGCTTCAGTGGTCAATTCAGCATATTCAGCTATACCTCCAGTGATCTACAGTACATTCACTTCCCAGTTTTTTTAATCACATCAAAATGTAGTAGTTATCTGCACTCCACAGTATGAAATATAGACTGTTTATTTCTGGGACTAGAATTTTGGCAATGCACTGTACAGTTCATTAGTTTATTGACATGAATCATAACAAAACTGTGATCATTTTTTAGATATAGAAATTAAAGTTTCATACTATGGGCTTCTAGACTAGGAGAAGAGAAGTGGGTCTAGCTTCTCAATCATTATAAATAGAACATATATAGTCTGAGTACTATAGGAATAAAGACATAGACATAAATAGTGTGACACCTGGTAAAGTAAACCATAAAAAAGCTAATGGTCCAAACACTAGAGCTGAGCAAATAAATTCTAAACAAGTTGGTTGGATTGGACCCAAATTGTGTAAATAAAAAATTAGGATGCATCCAAATTCTAATTTTTGGTAAAGTGATTCTGGCTAATATTGGGAAACAGAGAGAGAAAACAATAGTGAGCGAGTAGAGAGAAAGAATATAGTTCTAAGAGACATCAGAGTGTCATACACAAATTTTCAGGTTGATTGCAGCAATTGTGACTCAGGTCCAAATAGATTTGGTTGACCAATATAGCTGAATCAAACCAAAATTAAATTTTGATTGATTTGGTCATTTCTAGTCCACATAAAAATTTCAATGATTGTTATCTCTTGGAGCAGAGAAGACAAAACTTGAAAATCTAATTTAGGGATTGAGGTTGAATTGAGTTGCTGTGTGTAGCTGTATGATAATGGGGATTGGACAGACAATTTATTTAATTTTCAATAATTCTACAGTAATTCAATGTATCATACCAATTGGAGGATAATTACAATACTAAATTCACCAGAAGAGATATAAAAAGCTAAATTATCGATTAATTAAATTTTTGCTCCTATAACTGCAACTGAAGTAAATTCAAGGTGTGTTACATTAAGAATTCCTCTCAAAGTCCATTGTTACTAAAAACATCGGTGTGAAAACTAACATTCAGACCAATCAGCGCCCTGGTGCCATCCTGGAACTAATGGACTTCGGAATATAAACCCTGACAGTGTCATAAAACTTCAAAGTCAAAGCTTCTTACTCCTAATAAGAATTTAAGTGTGAAAGAATTGCTATTTACAGTGCTAGGCTATTGCAATATTCCGGTCAGTATTTTGCATCAGAATTTGTATGCCAATAATAATGAGCTTCTTCCCACCCTTGCCATGCTCCCTTTCTGAAAAGAGGCGAAGGCAGTGTAAAAAAAAATGCCACTTGAGACTATTTTTTTCAAAAGTTGCATTCAAAGAGTCGCAAGCACACAGTTTGTGACTTTTTAAAACCACTATTCTGGTGCAAATTAAATGATATATCTCCCCCATTGTCCATTCTGTAGCAGTTATCACAAATTCAACCTCCTAAATAGATAAGTATTTCACTGTCAGTTTACTGCTGCTGTGAGGGGAAAATAGAATCTGAAGGGTAATCCTCATGATAATGGTATGTATAAAACTGGGATAACAGTGTGATAGCTCTATTGTTTTTTTGATAGGCCTAAATAAATATGTTCACAGAGAAGCATTGGATTAACTAGGGTAAAGTATGGTGCTCTAATTGAGTCACCCCACTAGTCACAGGGATGACCTAACAGAGAGTTAAGTGAGACAGTTTGTCATGCTGTATGTCCAAACAAAGAGTAAGTTAATGAGCCAGGACAGGAAACATAATACATGTCAAGGAAGTATATCCAGAAAGACATTCACCATTTTTGAAAAGATGAATAAATAAATATATAATAAATAGAATAACCATATATATGCTGTTACCATGTGATCAAAAATGTTGGATTTTTTTCTTTAAACATAAACAAAGGACAAGTATAATAGAAAGATTTAGCACTTCTGTGTTCTGGACTCACTCCTAGTTTTTCCCCCCGAATGTACTGTATTTTAGGAAGGAAATTGAACTGCATAAATCTGCATAATCATAATTACTTTGTAATATGGATAACATGCTGATAGCATACTGAATCAATATAGATCAAATATAGATACAACTGTATTTTAATTACTCCATAAACCTAAATGGGTATTTTCTATCCTCAAACTAGATAAAATATAAAAATAAAATATAGATAGAATTTTGATGAAAATATGCTTTCCTGAAAGCAACCGAAATATTTTAATTTTTTTTTTAAATTAACTTTTTTATCAAGCTGTCACACAATTTGCACACGATTGTGCTGTACTACTACTAAATCTACTGTAGGAACATACTCATTATATTACACTAAAGGCCACTAATAATAATAGTGAAGCTAGGAAATCGAGCATTCAAAAACGTATTTTTCATGCTGTTTCTGTACAGCATTAAAATGTATTGGCTCAGTGTAGGTTGTATCGCCCGAAGTCACGCAAGACTTCTTTGAAATACTTCAGTATTCCTATCTGCGTCTTTAAAAACATTTTAAAATAGGATTTCGAAGTGGGCTTTAGTACCGAGGTATCAGCCAGTACCACAGCCCACTTTGGATTCTTATTTTAAAATGTTTTTAAAGACACATATAGGAATACTGAACTAATCCACCAAGAGCTTGTGTGACTTCCTGCGATACGAACTTTGCCTACACTGAGGCAATACATTTAATGCTGTATGGAAACAGCATTTAAAACAAAGTTGTTGAATAAATCGACTTTGGATCTATGATCTAATAATAATAATAATAATAATAATAATAATAATATTCATAAAGGTATTATTATTGTATTCAATGTGTTCCTCTCATATATGAATATGGGTTATTTTTTATAGCAGATGTCAATAGCAGAGATACAGTATCTGAATGTATAGACATACCTTTATATATGAAATATGTGGACAATATATTGCATATTTTATTTTATATTTTTAAAAAACGGTAACATGAAAAAAAATCCAAAATCAGTAGATTCTAAGCCTTTATCTCCAGCTTAGTCTTACCCATAACTATAAGATCTTATTCACACAGTCAGTGTTCAGTCAGTGGTTTCCATCAATGACTGTGAGCCATGAGCGGGTGTAAACACAGAACAGGTGCAGATCTTTCCATTATACCTTGTCTCTGTGTAGCCTTCACTCCTGTATCTCCGTAATACACGGGCACTGGCCGTGTGCACCCTGCATCACGGATGTGGACCCATTGAATGGGTCCGCAATCCGGAAGGTCAGTGCAAAACAGAGGAATGGAACCACACGGAAGCACCATGGAGTGCTTAAGTAGGGTTTCTGCCCATGTCTCCGAGCCGCAAAAAAAAGTTTTCTGCAGTGCACACCATCGGATGCGAATTGCGGACCCCATTCAAGTAAATGGGTCCGCGATCTGCATGCGGCAGCCCTGCTTGCAGTCCTCATGCACTGCAGACCGCAATTTGCAGTCCGCAGCATGGGCACAGGCCTAAGGCTGAAATCACTTTAGCGGTTTTTGGTATTTATTTTTAAGCAAATCCTGTGTTTGCTTAAATAAACAAAACAAAAACACACACACATATGTATACAGTATATATATAAAACTAAATAAATAAATGAACCTGCTACAAAACTGCATATCTGATTCTAGCCTAAGAATTCATACAGTGTCTTTTTTTTTCTTGCATTATTTTTTATTTATTATTTATTTTTATTTTTTTATGGTAACCAAATGCTATACCTTTTTAACCATGCTCGCATGTTTATGAGCCCTAAAAGCTTTGTGTGAAACAAGCCTTAGGGGTGTGACATATAGCTTGTTGTGACAGTTTTTGATGGAGATTTTTAAGCCAAAGACAGAAGTAGGTTGGAAGGGATTGAGAAATGTAAAGGAAGGATTTATACTTCTCCTTCCTGCTTGATTCATTTCTGGTTCAAAAACAGCATCAAAAACTGCCACAAAATGTTATGTGTGACACCACTCGAATAGTGGTTTCCTACACAGTGTTTTTTTTAAGTCCATTGTTTTCAATTCATTTTTTTTTTTTTTTTTTTTTTTTTGCCAAAATCAGACATTAATCCAGCAAGAAGAAGAAGTATATATGGCCTTCTGTTATATTTCCCATGTCTTTTTAATCTAATCTTGCATTTGGAAAAACCTTCCTCAAAAACTGCTATGTATAAAAAAAAATGCTGTGTGAAATATCCATAGAGGAGACCATTTTAATCTGTTCCCTCTGTACAACCCTATCCTTTGCCTACTTCTACCAGTAATTTGTACATTGTGAAAAGACTTTAACGCCCAGTATATTTTCCTATGAAACTCAGGGTCATGCAATTTTGTTAAAGAGACCCTGTCACCACGGAGTATACTAATTTATATTACAGTAGGAAGAATGTAAATATAATTACACACAATTAGATACCTTTGGAAGCATAATGACAGTAAATTCAGTCATTATGTTATGAGAGAAAACAGCTTATGGGAGCGGCCATCTTGTGACTGGCAGCTCAGCGTGCTATGTGCATACAAGCCCCGCCCCTACATTCCAGGCGAGAGAGTTCTTCAGTTAGAGTCTCTTATCCAATGCAAGGTCAAGGCATAGAGCATGTGCAAAACTTCAGGAGCAGCATTTATTACCCAGATACGCTTGTACCCAATTCCATTATAACTTGGATACTGCTATTTATTTCTATCATGTTTGATAAAGTTATGTTGTGCCTGGGTATCTAGGCTTATGTGTGAAACAGTGCTACTGAGCTGGTGTACATAATCCTCTCATATGTGATTTTATGTGAATTACCTGCAGCATACACAGTTTCAGTCTAAACACGCTACTCTAGAGCAGAGGTCAGCAACCTTCAGCACTCTAGCTGTTGTAAAACTACAATTCCAAGCGTGCTCCATCCATTTCTATTGGAGTTCTGAGAAGAGCAGAGCAAGTATGCATGCTGGGAGTTGTAGTTTCTCAACAGCTGGAGTGCCGGAGGTTGCCTACCCCTGATCTAGAGCATGAACAGAATGGGAAACATGTATCATCTCCTTTGCGCTTCAAATGTGGCTTTAAAAAGTTGCAATTTCTGGGGAAGAATTATCAAAACTGGTGTAAATGAAAAGTTTTATTATTATATTGCTCTAAGGATCTCTTCACATCTTTTGCACATACAACGAATACAGTCTGTCCCCATTCACCTTTTGACAGAAGCCCAAAAAACTTGTGCGATAATTTATTAAACTGATGTAAAGTAGAACTGGCTTGGTTGCCCATAACAACCAATTAGCTTTCACCATTTATTTTTCAAAGGAGCTGTGAAAAATGAAAGGTGGAATCTGATTGGTTATTATGGGCAACTAAGTCAGTTCTACTTTACATCAGTTTAATAAATTATCGCACAAGTTTTTTGGGCTTCTGTCAAAAGGTGAATGGGGACAGACTGTATTCGTTGTATGTGCAAAAGATGTGAAGAGATCCTTAGAGCAATATAATAATAAATCGATATAGAGCAGTAATTCTGCATATTACGTTATAACATCACATCTTCTATACGGTAGAAAACATGAACACTGTATATCTCAAAAAGTATGAGCAAATAGCCAATATTAACCCCTTCACACATTATACCGTACATTTATGTGATAGTGAGTATGGGATTGTATGAAGTGGGTTGCTGTGATGAGTCCGCTCCATACATAATGTGTGGCAGCTGTATTATACAGCAGATACCCAGCTGCAATAACGGGGATCGGCAAAGATGGGAGAACCCGGTCATTATTTTTTTTCATACTAGGCCACACTTATAGCTCCACCCAAAGTATAATTATACAGACCCAGTCCACTTAATGCCCCCACGTAGTAATTATGCCCCTTTTGTGTCACCACACAGTAATACACTGTACCCCTCACAGAAGTTATGCCCATATGTCCCCCATTCACGTTAGTAATGTCCAAATTTATTTTTACTGAGATGTGAGATAACTGTTTTTTTTCCACTGGTGTCATTTTAGGGTACATAAAACATTTTGATCACTTTTATTCCTTTTTTTGGTGGTAGATAAGCAAATAACACATTATGCCAATCAGGTCATAGTGCGCGAACGTCAGTAAACAGTGCGCAGTGGGACCCTGAAAAGACGACCAGGCAGGGCGAGTACAGCCAGCACAGTGATGGCCTCATTTCCCTGTGCTTCTCGCATGCTGATGACCGCTTCCGTAATGGAAACGGTCATTAGCATTCAGACTATAAGACGCACTGGCACTTTTCCCATCATTTTTGGGGGCCCAAATGACAGCTGTTGGCTGGGCAAAAAATGTTGCACGCAAAAAATTTTTTATCCGGCTGAAACCCGGCAGTTATGTCAGAAATCAGCTGGATCACTGCCTGGGATTTGTGGTGAAGTACAGGATCCAACAGACTGCTCTGTGCTGGAACAGCCTGCCGGATCTCAAAATGGAGATATGAAGGGGGCCATAGACAGATAGCAAAAAATAGCAAGGCTATTACCCTTGTGTCCCACTTGAGGACAACAGTGAAGAGGGAGCTCACAACTTTAGGGGAAAAAAAATAATTAAAAAAAGTTAGTGTACCTGTATGTGACAGCCAGTAAACACAGAAATGCTGCCATGTAAGGGGTGATAACTCTGCACAACAACCCCAACCCTCCTTGTTTGAACTTTTACTTACAATACAAGGAGGAATCATGTATGTGACAGGTAGGATTCATGTATGTGACAGAGAGGATTCAGGTATGTGACAGGCAGTATTCAAGTATGTGACAGGCAGGGCCGGCGTTGGGGGGGGGGACAAGGCAATTGCCCAGGGCCCCCTCTCCAAAAGGGGCCCCCTGCTTTCTGAAAGTTAACTGGGCCCCCTGCTCCATGACTGGCTCTCTGCTGCAGTGCTCCGCTGCTGTCAAACTCACACAGCTTCCCCCTCTCACCGGACTGGTGAATGCACTGTATTGAATCCTGCTGCCACGGACATTCGGCGTGGGCGGAGCTAACATAGCTCTGCCCCCATCCTTTGCCTGCACTGCTCCAGGCTGGAGGCCCAAACCAGACTGGGATGATTGGGCCTTCTGCTGGCTCTGACCTCAGCGACCTCTGTGAGCCTCCTGCGCCCCTCTGTGAGCTTCCTGCACCCCCTCTGTGAGCCTCCTGTGCCCCCTCTGTGAGCCTCCTGCAGCCCCCTCCTCAAGACAGCGATACAGATGAATAGTGCCCTGCTCGTTCCTCTGATAGGCTGCAGGCCTAGTGCATGTAGCCTATCAGAGGCCGGCGCAGGCAGCGTGATGACGCCATTGCGCCGCCTGAGCTGTACAGAACGGGACACAGGCCGGAAGAGGCCTGCATCGCTTCACTAAGAGTGTCATGGAGATAAGTATATGTGTTTATTGTTTTAATTATTTAAAGTATACTGTGCCAAGAACGGGGTTGGGGGCCCAAAAAGTGACACATTATGGGGTGGGGGGGGCACTTTGGAAAAGGGGGGGAAGGAGCACTTTGGGGGCCCTATTTACCAGCACATTATGGGGCACTATGGAAAAGGAGGGGGCAAGGAGCACTATGGGGGCATATACTGGTGGCCCTATATACTGGCACATATTATGAGGGGGCATATACTGTGGGCCCTATATACTGGCACACATTATGGGGGCACTATGGATAATTGGGGGGGAAAGGGGCACTATGGGGGCATCTACTGGGGCTCTATATATTGGCATACATTATGGGTGGCACTATGGAGAAGTGGGGGGAGAGGAGCACTATGGGGGCATCTACTGGGGCCCTATATATTGGCACATATGTGAAGGTAGACCGGCTGAAATACTGCATTTTCCCCTCACAGTATTATGTCATTTGTATATACATGTACTCAATGCTATTTGCCCTTGCAAATATATATATATATATATCAGCTTTGCAAGTACTTCTACAGCTGTGCAGCGTGTCTAAAATGTAGCTTATGTCCTGGTACATCCTGATACAGATTCGACTCCCCCGCCCACCTGTCCAGGACCCTGCGGTGGGGTGTATTAACCAAGACATGCGACTAGAAGAGCAAAAGAATGTGTGTTTAATGCTTATCAGCTTGCTGGGGAAACAAAACTCCCCACCTTTTCTACTGTGTGTATATGCTTGTGCAATAAACAGAGCAGCCCAGATTACTTCAGTGCCTGAACGTGTTGGGAGACTCCAAACTGACATTTGTGTCCGTCTTGAGATCTTACAATGTGCACAAACGTTCTTTTAATTTGGACAACTGACCTGACCCCTAAGAGGACAGATTGTGTCCCCCTTAACACATATGAGGTGGCATATACTGGGGGCCCTATATACTGGCACACATTATGGGTGGCGCTATGGAGAAATGGGGGGAAAGGAGCATTATAGGGGCATCTACTGGGGCCCTATACATTTGCACACATTATGGGGGCACTATGGAGAAATGGGGGAAGAGGAGCACTATGGGGGCATCTACTGGGGGCCCTATATACTGGCACACATTAAGGGGGCACTATGGAGAAGTGGGGGGAGGAAGGAGCACTATGGGGACATCTATTGGGGCCCTATATACTGGCACACATTATGGGTGGGCACTATGGAGAAGTGGGGGAGAAGAGCACTATGGGAGCATTATATAGGGGCATTTAATACTGGCACCCATTTTGGTACCACTATGGGGAAGGGGGAGAGGAGCACTATGAAAGCATATATGTGGGGCAGTATATAGGGGCATTTTATACTGGCACATTATGAAGGGCACTATGGGGGCATTTTTTGGGGGCACTATATAGGAGTACGTTATACTGGCACAAATTATAGGGGTACTATGGGCACCTAAGCTAAACTGGGGCACTAAGTGTATTTTCTAATGGCACACAGTATGGGTCATTTGAACACATGAGGGCACTCTGGGGACATTGGCTTTACTGGGGGCACTAAGAGGAGGTTTTTTTTTACTGTCACAAAACGGGGCATTTTTTTGTAGTGATGCACATTATAAGGGGGCATTTTTCTACTGTCACACCTTATAAAGAGAATTATTACTACCAGGGGCATTATGGTGGGCTTTATTACAAGTGGGGGACTATGGGAGCATTATTACTTCTGGGACACAGTGGGGACATTATTACTGCAGGGGCACTATTACTACTAAGTGCACTCTGGCACATACTTATTACCATTGTTGGGATTTTGGTGAGCACTATTACTGTGGAGGCACCCTGGCATAGTAACAGCTTAGCACAGTTATTTTTGGGGGACATTATGGTTACACTATTAGTGTCTGGAGCACTATTTGCTGGGTGCAGTTATTTTTTAGAGCATTTTGTTCCAATAATTATTGAAGGGGGCACTATCTGTGTGTAACTAGTATTTTCAGGTGGTATATCTGTTTCTGCAGTATAGTTTTGGGGAGCACAGCATCTTAGTATTGGGGGTGCATGATGGGAAAGAAGGTGGGAGGATGATGGAAAAGTAGAAAATTAAGATGTCTGTCAAACTCTGCAGAGATGAGAGATAGCTGAAAGAAATCATCATGGCGGTCTGATCTGAATGGAGAAGATAAAGAAAGAGAACATCTACATCAAAGAAGACGTCACTGGATGTTAGAGGTATGTGGACCTGTATTACAGTAGGCTACCTTCACATCTGCGTTAGTGATTCTGGCAGGCTGGTCCAGCAGAGAACAGCCTGCTGGAATTCACTGGATCCGGCACTGCTGGATGCAGACGGAATGCCCACCAGCCTCATTGACTATAATGAGCTCCGGCAAAGATCTGGCAAAAATGCAGAGAATCAGTGGGACACAAACTGCTTCATGCTGGACGGATTAGGTGGTCGGATTGTGGTGCCGCAGATGTGAAAGTAGCCTTACTCTGTATGTTTTGTATTGCTGTATGTAATGTCAGGATGGAATAGGTTAGGTCGAGAATTTGGCATTGGGGAGGGGGGGGGCCCAGGCACATTTTTTTTTCACAGGGGCCCTCTGCTGTCTGTGTCCGCCCCTGTCAGGATTCATGTATGTGACAGGAAGGATTCAGGCATGTGACAGGCAGGATTCATGTATGTGGCAGGGAGGATTCAGGTATGTGAAAGGCAGGATCCATGTATGTGACAGGCAGGATTCATGTATGTGACAGGGAGGATTCAGGTATGTAAAAAAACCTACACAAACACCTCAATAACCGGCACAATAGCCTACATTACCCATAGAACACAATCTAAACTCGAAAAACCAAATTTTCTAAGGCGGCCTTGTTCCACCACAATTTAGTACGTCTCCTAAGAGAATCACAAATCTTTTGCTTTAACTCCCTAACATCACGTTTCTCTGTGTCTGCTGCCAACTTTTTGTATTATTTTCCCATAGTATTTTGGTTTTTCGAGGATTCAGGTATGTGACAGGGAGGATTCATGTATGCCAAGCTGAGGCACTGCACAGGCGGTAACACTCACCAGGGTATTGTCTGTGCTGTAGGAAGGTTCTGCCCTGCAGCTTCACACAAGTCCCGGGGCTGGTGGACGGAGCCTGTACTCCTGCTTCATTCTCCTATCATTGTACAACACTGCAGGGTGGAAGGGACCTCGGGGGTCTGCAGGGCTGACCTGATCCAGGCTCATGATGTGCCAGCATTTCTCTACAGATCCTCTCTTCACCCATCCCCAGGATCATGGATGCTGGCACATCATGAGCCTGGATTAGATCAACCAAGCAGAGTCCCATCTACTGTACATATTCCTCTTCCATAGCTGCCATCTTTCCTAAACCACAAGATCTCAGTTGTTATCGCGAGATCTCGGGCTTTAGCACTGAACTACAGGTTATGCTACTGGTGCTCATAGAGTAAGGTAGCACTGCATTGCATGCCGGGAACGTCCTGGCGGCGACTCTTTCAAGAGAGTCGGCTAATTAACATACTATGCACGTGGAAAAGGCATAGTAATTGCAATTTTTCTAAATATAAGTAATTAAAAAATTATTAAGAAAAGTTATTATTGTGTTAATACCCATCGTTTAAAAGGAAAAACAAAATGGCGGTAGGGTCTCTTTAAGGATGAATGAACCATCTCAGACCAAACAATCAATCTGAACTTTGCTATTTTTAGGACAGCAGGCAAAACCTAATCTTTCTTGGTTCGTTTTGGACAGATCATCTAAAATTATGCATAGCTCCAGTTTAGTGCACATGTTGATGGGAAAAGAGTGAACTGTAACTGTAAAGTGAACTGTAACGCGAACTGTAAAGTTTTGAGTTCGTACTGAACATTGAGGGTTCAGGCACCTGTTCGGGTTTGGTGTTCGGATTCTGAATAAAGTTTGTTGAAAGGCTATAGCCCAGGTGCAGTCTACCATAAGCCTCTGGTTGCAGTCTGCAGTGTAGGCGCAGTCTACAAAAAAACTTTGTAGGGGCAGTGTGCAATTAGGCTCTGGGTAGAGTCTGCTAAAACGCTGTGTGCGCAGTCTAAAATAAGGCATTGAGTGCAGCCTAAAATAAGGCTCTGCTCCCGTGACACTGGAATACTATTGTTCATCTGGCTGTTAATTTTGTGTCTAACCTATCGCCATTTTGGGGGGCTGAAATACACCCCTTTTGAATGCATAACACAAAAACACAATAGTTCATTTTGCTATTATTTCTGTGTGTGACCTATAGCCATTTTTTGTGGTGAGATACACCTCTTTTGTACCCATGACACAGAAATACAATAGTTAGTCTGTCTGTTAATTCTGTGTTTGACATAAACCTATTTTTGGGCGTGAGATACACCTCCTTTGCATCCGTGACACAGAAATACAATAATTAAAATGTCTGTTAATTCTGTGTGTGACCTATAGCCTTTTTTTTGGGGTGAGATACACCTCCAATGCATCCATTTTTTGGGGGGTGAAATACACCTCTTTTGAATCCATTACATAAAAATAGTTCATCTGGCTACACCTCCTTTGCTTCTGTGACATGAAAATACTATAGTTAACCTGTCTGGAGTGAGCGACACCTCATTTACACCCGTGACACAGAAATACAATTGTTTGTCGGTCTGGGTGACCTCAAAGAATGAGGAGGGCATCAAATAGGGGACGTGGCTGTGGTGCTGCTGGTGTTGGTGGAGCTCGTGATGAAGGGAGAGAATGTTGTCGATCTGTGCCAGCTACGCTCCCAAATAAAACACCTTCCTCTGGTGCATGAAGGTGACAGGACGTTCTGTGTCATTTTGTAGGCCTGAATTCTGCTGTACACAGCCATGGGATTCAGCCAGTTTCCTCCGGTTCTCCAGATCCAATTGTTAAAATTACAACTGGATTGGAGACCCATGTTACCAGCTGAGTCCTGATCCAGTGCTCTGGCGGTGGCAAGGCAGCTAGAGATGTTTGCTTCCATTGCTTCGCAAGCCGCTGATAGTTTAGCTCCTTAGTTGAGTGGTATATGTGTAGAGTATGGTGTATTTATGTATCTTTACCATGTATAGGGTGTATTTATGTATATGTGTGTTGCATATATATGGTGTATGTATATGTGAGCATGTGTCAAGATGCCGCGTGTCCACCTTTGAATAGGGAACCTGTTGACAAAAATTGGAATCCCACCCTGGCTGTACGAATTGTGAGGCCAGAACAAGTAGAGATGTTATTAGATTGGATGGCTGACAGTGCCTCCCGTTCATTCACTTTGTCTCCCACCAGGTCCCCTGCTGAAAACACAGAGTTGGCACCGGCAGCCCATGGGCATATTTCTTCCACCTCAACTCCTTGCAAATCAGCCAAGCAGTCTGAGCCCCAAGTCATGCAGCAGTCCCTTATGCTTTTTGATGACTCTGCTGGTGGGGGTTCTATGAGACAATCACCTAGCTCTGCCCCAGAAGTGCCCTGATGCCCAACCACTTATGCTTGATGATGAAGACATGGGAGGACCACCATAGCACGTCTTTCATGATAATGATGAAACATAGGTGTCATCTGTGCAGCTTTCTGCAGTGTGCAGACCAGCAAGGAGAGCAGGGGTGAGCAGTGAGTAGAAGATGAAGTGGAGGATGATGAGGTCCTAGACCCCACATGGAATCAAGATTATCCTAGTGACATGTGCAGTTTGGAGGAAGAGGTGGTAGTCACGCCCCTAGCCAGTACGCCTGCTTCTCCAACGCCCCAAGAGACTGAGCACACCAAAGCCAGCTTAAAGGAGTTCCCTGGCATGGCAAGTTCTTCAGGCAATGTGCTAAGGCCAGGACACGCATAAATGTTCTAAAGCTGAGCACCACCATCAAGACTAGGCATATAAATGTATATCACGAGCTGCAGTGGAGTAGACACCTGAAAAACCCTTCCACCCTCTTCTGATGCAGCCTCAGCCTCTTCCTCCCCCTCTGGAGCGACAGGGCCACCTGGCTCCCCGCAAAGAGAGGACATGACAGAATCGCCACAAGCAGTGTCAACGAGCATCACCACACTGTCCCATGGAAGCATTCAGCTTATATATGAACGAACGTAAGCAGCTCAAAATTTGTAGTATCAGGCCAAAATTTCATCCCAATTAAAAAATTAAGGATTAAAGGATTTATTTATATAAAAAAGAATATGAACACCCCAAAATATTTACTATCAGGCCACAATCTCACCCCATTTACACATTTGAGGATTAACAGATTTACTTATGTAAAAAAGAACGTAAATACCCCAAAATCTGAAGTCTCAGACTGCAATTTCAACCTAATTACAATTAAAGATAATTGAATTATGTATAAAAGAATGTAAACACCCTAAAATTTGTAGTATCAAACCCCAATTTCATCCCAATTACAGATTCAAGGTTTAATGGAATTGCTTATGTATAAAAGAATACAAACAACCTAAAATCAGCAGTATTAGAACACTTTTTAACCCCAATTAGTGCAGCAAGTTGTAATAGAATATCTCCTATTAGCCAAGCATTATACTGTTCAATTGGCCCCTGCTCTCTCAATAGTGTTGATAATGCCACTCTATTATATCTCTACACTATCTCTAAGCTGTCCCTGAATTGGTTTATAGTATTATTTAGCAAATAAAGTCTTTCCTAATCACTGTCCCTAGTACCTATAACATCTCTCCCTGCACTAAGTTCACTAGAAAATGGCAGAGACTGGACAGGAGGAGACTTTTTATAGGGCTGTGACATCACAAAGGCTGGTTATCTGCTGATTTCCTGGCTGCATGGCATTATGGGTGATAGCTCGTTTTGGGGCTTCTTACTTCCTCTTTCAAATATGTGCAGGAGCCATTTTAGAAAAAAATCAGATTCGTTACCATGAAGTGCAAGGCAATTCGACTTTGTGATTAATCACATTTTTCCAGAAATTTGGATTGAATTCCACTTCAACTTTGATTCACTCTGTCTGCGCTTCACCAGGGAAGACTAACCCATGCACCCTGCATGGTGTACGTCTTCAATCAGGTTTTCACCTGGTTGCTGAAGTACTCCACCCAACTGCAAGATGTCTTGAAAATGTCAACGAAATTATGCACGCACTTCAGCCACTCTTACTATGCAAAGCACTCCCTACTTGTGCTTCAAAGGCAGAATTGTGTCCCTGACATCTCCTCATATTTTACGTTTCCACACATTGGAACTCCACCCTCCACATGTTGGACCGACTGTATGAGCAGAGGAAACCTGTGACCGATTTCTTGATGATGCAGATGGACAGGACTACCCCCTGATGTAACTTCAACATTAGACAGTGGCAGCTCATGCATCACACCTGTCGTTTGCTCAGGCCCTTTGAAGAAGCCACTTTATTTGTCCCTTGCCAGGACTACAGAGTGAATGATGCCATTTCACTCCTTCATGTCCTGGAGGGGATGCTCATAAATCTGACTGGTGAGAGGAGAGAAGATGTAGCGCCTACATCTCATGGCCACCTGAGCCCTGTGGGGGTGGAACTGGCAAAGGAGGAGGAGGACATAAACATCCAGGAATTCTGTATAGAACTAGGTGGTTTATCTGACAAGTGACAGGAGATGAGTTAAAGGGTGACTGCCGGAGGGGGGTGAGAGGGCAGCACCAGCTCCATCAACTGCAACTTAAGTCTTGGGTCTCTGATGAGCACATTTCTTCAGCCGCCTACTGAAGAAACCACCCAGGAGCAGCAGCAGAAAATGTAGCAGAACCTGAAGCAGTAGGTTGTGGCATACTTAGACTGCAACATGTCAACCCAGATCAAAGATCCCCTGTACTATTGGCCAGCTAAACTTGAATTGTGGCCGCAACTGGCTGAGTTTGCCCTGGGCAAGCTTTCCTGCCCAGCCAGTAGTGTGGTGTCAGAGTGGGTGTTTCGTGTGGCGGGTGGCATAGCTACCCCAAAGAGAATTTGGCTTTCAACCCAAAATGTTGAGAGACTAACCTTTATAAAGATGTATCAGGAGTGGTTCAACCAGGATTTCCACACACCATTTCCTGATACAACAGAATAGATAATTCTAGCAATGATCTCCCTGTAGTGTGCAGTCATACCAGAACATTGTAACAAATGGCCCGTTACTTCTGCTCCAGCCCTGCTTCCATTATTCTGATGCTGTCACCCGCCTGATGCCACATGCCTGCTGCCTCTACTGCCATCTGCCCCTATTGTGATCTGCCCCCATTCTGTGCTGTTACTGCCACTGCTGTTGCCCCTTCTTCCACACTCTGTTGTTCCTGGCCCACTATTGTGAATCTTCATGCTGTTGCCACCCTCACCACTCTGTTATGGGGCCACTAGTGTCCCTGTTTGGCCATTTTGACATGTTTATTTTTCCATTCTTCTCCTGTCTTTTTGAGCGTCCAGAAGGCCTTGATCACACAATCAGTATTTTGCATCAGAAAGTGATCATGATTTGAAAGCCAAAACCAGGAGTGGGTCCAAAACACAGAAGGCATACAAATTTTTCCGTCACATGTTATCTTTGTTTTGGACCCACTCCTGTTTTTGGACTTACCAATACTTATCAAATGAAGAATGTTGTATTTTTTTTTTTTTTTGTTTAGCTAAGGGTTAGCTAGGAATGTTGGTGGCTTACATGATTATGTGCAGGGCCATTCTGACACAGTAACTATTTCGCTACCAAAAAGGAACTAGCTATGCATGTTGCTGCACTGCACAGTGATGTACACCAGTATACATTCTCCCTGAAGGTTAACTGCAGGCTGGGATAGACCTGATTTAACACACTTTGTGACAAATTAATTCAGATTAAAGCACATTTTTTTTTAAAAACTTTGCTCATCTCTAGCTATAGCTTTAGAATAAAAAAAATAGTATTGCAAATCTGTAGGTGACAATTCAAGGAATGCTACATTTGTATAATGTTTGTCTGTTCAAATGATCATTTCACATAAAATAAACTAATAAACAAAAATAAGTACACAGATTGTAATTAGTATGCTCAAAAAACTCCATCATTTCCTGCATTTTGTACTACGCACAGTACATTGTGTGGTCTGCTTTGTCTATCGCTTTTGTCACTGTTGGCAAATGAACTGTGAGTTCTCTGCAAAATGTGAATACAAAACATTTATATTGCTCTTGTAGTTGCCATTGAGAGTTGCAGATAAGATATTTCCTTATGATTGCAAATCGTAGTGCAGCTGGCTGATAAATTCTCTGTGAGGGCTTTGCAGTGAACAGTATGGAACAAAAACCTCATTTGCTAAAACTAAAAATAATTTCAGCTTTGACAAGTCAAATGAAAATTAGAAGCACAAGTGTTGCTTCTCAACACGACTGCAACTTTCACAACATAATCAAAAACAGAAAGTCTTCATTTATTTAATAGCAGAGCAAAATTTTAAGAGATGCTTAAAAATAGCCATAAAGGTTTTTTGTTTTTTTTTGTTTTTTTTTAGTTTTAATTATAGTGCATCTTTATAATTTACATCATCCTTCCGCATTTATTCTTATTTTTCTTGTTACCGTAAATAGAAATCCGCTGGATCGGCTCATATTAATTGTCAAGACGCCAGTATTTTTTTAATTATTCTACCTGTCACTCATTTCTGTCTGCTTATATATCATATATTTATTTTCATAAACTGAAATACTAATAATTTATGACTTGGTTAACTTATTGACTTCTCTCTCTCTCTCATGAAGAGTAAGTGAGCAGGAGAGGCTATAGAGCTTTATTTCTGAAGATAATATTTGTATATTCAATGTACATTTTTTATCATTTTTTTCTTTAAAACAATGAAACAAAAATAAAATAGAAACAAATCAATAAGCTATATGGAGGAAATGCATGCAATGTGGAGATTGTGATAATTATTAGAGATGAGCGAGTAGTGTTCGATCGAGCTGGTATTCGATCGAATACTACGATATTCGGCGTGCTCGATTTCTTTCGAGTATAACGGCGATGGCGCACTTAGAATTCGTTTCCCCTCCCACCTTCCCTGGCGCTCTTTTTCCACCAATCACCATGCAGGGGGGGTATGACAGGCACGCTGAGCACGCTGGCAGCGCGAAAACGGCGTCTACATGCATTGGCTGGAAAAACCATGTGACCTCGAATATTAAAAACTCAGCTCTTCCTGCTCGTTCGCATATGCTGCGTGAACTTAGTCAGGGACAGAGGCTGGAGAAGGGAGAGACAGGTTTTAGCTGTTGGACAGGCAGGAGCGTGATTAAAAGCCCTTATCAGGGCTACTATAGTGCAGTACAGTGATAGCTTTACTACAAGATACACTTTACAGAGAAGGCTGGCCGTATTCAGGGATAGCTGCTGGAGTAGGGACAGAGAGAGGCATTAGTGGTGTAATTAGGTGCTCTGCTACATACCAAACTATATTTGGCACTACTGCTGTGTACCTTGAAATATAAAATATATAGGCCTTTCAATTGGCAACTGTACTGTGTGTTCTCTTGCAAAGTAATTCTCATACCTGGTGTTCATACACACCGTCTGATCACTTAGTACAACGGCTGTGTACCTTGAAATATACAATATATAGGCCTTATATTGGCAACTGTACTGTGCGTTCTCTTGCAAAGTAATTTTCTCATACCTGGTGTTCATACACACCGTCTGATCACTTAGTACCACGGCTGTGTACCTTGAAATATACAATATATAGGCCTTATAATTGGCAACTGTACTGTGCGTTCTCTTTGCAAAGTAATTTCTCAATACCTGGTGTTCATACACACCGTCTGATCACTTAGTACACGGCTGTGTACCTTGAAAATATACAATATATAGGCCTTATAATTGGCAACTGTACTGTGCGTTCTCTTGCAAAGTAATTTCTCATACCTGGTGTTCATACACACCGTCTGATCACTGTTAGTACACGGCTGTGTACCTTGAAATATACAATATATAGGCCTTATAATTGGCAACTGTACTGTGCGTTCTCTTGCAAAAGTAATTTCTCATACCTGGTGTTCATACACACCGTCTGATCACTTAGTACACGGCTGTGTACCTTGAAATATACAATATATAGGCCTTATAATTGGCAACTGTACTGTGCGTTCTCTTGCAAAGTAATTTCTCATACCTGGTGTTCATACACACCGTCTGATCACTTAGTACACGGCTGTGTACCTTGAAATATACAATATATAGGCCTTATAATTGGCAACTGTACTGTGCGTTCTCTTGCAAAGTAATTTCTCATACCTGGTGTTCATACACACCGTCTGATCACTTAGTACACGGCTGTGTACCTTGAAATATACAATATATAGGCCTTATAATTGGCAACTGTACTGTGCGTTCTCTTGCAAAGTAATTTCTCATACCTGGTGTTCATACACACCGTCGTCTGATCACTTAGTACACGGCTGTGTACCTTGAAATATACAATATATAGGCCTTATAATTGGCAACTGTACTGTGCGTTCTCTTGCAAAGTAATTTCTCAATACCTGGTGTTCATACACACCGTCTGATCACTTAGTACACGGCTGTGTACCTTGAAAATATACAATATATAGGCCTTATAATTGGCAACTGTACTGTGCGTTCTCTTGCAAAGTAATTTCTCATACCTGGTGTTCATACACACCGTCTGATCACTTAGTACACGGCTGTGTACCTTGAAATATACAATATATAGGCCTTATAATTGGCAACTGTACTGTGCGTTCTCTTGCAAAGTAATTTCTCATACCTGGTGTTCATACACACCGTCTGATCA